>QAXK01000096.1:0-32408 GCA_004335735.1 Chlorella sp. KRBP
GGCGGCATCGCCAACACCTTCGCCTCGGCCGTGCGCGAGCGCACCCGCTCCGAGGTCGTCGCGGTCGGGTCCCGCTCGGCGGACCGGGCGAGCGCCTTCGCGCGCCGGCACGGGGTGGCCCGCTCGTACGGGTCCTACGAGGAGCTCGTCGCCGACCCCGCCGTCGACGCCGTCTACGTCGCCTCCCCGCACAGCGAGCACCACGCGCACGCCCTGCTGGCCCTGAGGGCGGGCAAGCCGGTCCTCGTCGAGAAGGCGTTCGCGCGCAGCCTCGCCGAGACCGACGAGGTGCTGGATGCCGCCCGCGCCGCCGGCCTCCTGGCCGCCGAGGCGATGTGGAGCCGCTACTCCCCCCAGTACGACGTCGTCCGGCGCACGGTGGAGGACGGCACCCTCGGCGAGCTCGCGCTCGTCCAGGCCGACCACGGCCAGCACCTGTGGCCCGACGGCCCGCAGCGGCTCTCCGACCCCGCCCTCGCCGGTGGGTCGCTCCTCGACCTCGGCGTCTACCCGATCGCCTTCGCCGACCACGTCCTCGGCGAGCTCGGCGACGTCGCCGCGCGAGGCACGCTGAGCCCCGAGGGCGTCGACGTCACCGTCGGGGTCACCGCGCGGCGTGGTGACACCCTCGCCCGGATGACGAGCACGATGGCCGCCGCCACCCCCTGCCAGGCCCTCGTCGCCGGAGCAGCCGCACGGGTGGAGCTCACCGGGCCGGGCGCGTTCTACGGCGCGGCGAGCACCGTGCGGCTCGTCGCCCCCGACGGCACGCTCGTCGACACGTGGGAGCCGGAGGACCCCGACCACGGCTTCCGCTTCGAGGCCGCCGAGTTCGCCCGCGCCCTCGTCGAGGGGCGCACCGAGGCACCGTCGGTGCCGTGGGAGGCCACCCGCCGGGTCATGGCGGTCATGGACGAGGTCCGCCGTCAGGTCGGCGTCACGTACCCGGGAGAATGAGCGCCATGAGCACCGTGCACCTGTGGCTGCGCCACGAGACCCGCTCCACCGAACGCCGCGCCCCGCTCGTGCCGCACGACGCCGCCCGGCTCGTCGCCGACGGCGTGCAGGTCACCGTCGAGGAGTCCCCGCAGCGGGTGTTCGGTGTCGAGGCCTACCGCGCCGGCGGCTGCCGCATCGTGCCCGCCGGGTCCTGGGTGGACGCCCCCGACGACGCGCACGTGCTCGGCATCAAGGAGCTCCCGGACGAGCCGGACGCCCTGCGGCACACCCACATCTTCTTCGGCCACGCCTACAAGGGCCAGGACGGCGCCGACGCGCTGCTCGCCCGCTTCGCCGCCGGCGGTGGTGAGCTGCTCGACCTCGAGTACCTGACCGTCGACGGCCGGCGGGTCATCGCCTTCGGCTACTGGGCCGGCTACGTCGGTGCGTCCCTCGGCGTGCTGGCCACCCGGGGCACGCTCGCGCCGCTGCACCCGATGGAGCGCGCCGAGCTCGACTCCCTCGTGCGCGCCGCCGGGGCCGACGGGATGTCCGCGCTCGTCGTCGGGGCCCAGGGCCGCAGCGGCCGCGGTGCCCTCGACGCGCTGATCTCGGCCGGGGCGGTCCTCGACGGGTGGGACCGCGAGGACACCCGCGTCCTGGACCGCGAGGCCCTCCTCGACCACGAGCTGCTCGTCAACTGCGTGCTGTCCACGACGCCGCAGCCGGCCTTCGTCGGGCCCGACGACCTCACCGCCGAGCGCGAGCTGCGGGTCGTCGCCGACGTCACGTGCGACGTCACCTCCGAGCACAACATGGTCCCGGTCAACACCGCCATCACGTCGTGGGAGGAGCCCGTCCGCCGGGTGGCCGACGACCCGCCGCTCGACGTCATCGCCGTCGACAACCTGCCCTCGCTGCTGCCCCGCGAGGCGAGCCAGGCGTTCTCCGCGGACCTCGTGCCGCTGGTGGCGACCCTCGCCGGCCGACGCGGGCCGTGGGCCGAGGCCCGGCGCAGCTACGACGCCGCGCAGGCCGCCCGCCGCTGAGCCCGCGCCCGGGTCAGCGGACGAGGACCCGGCTCCCGATCGGCAGCCAGCCGCCGGACCACAGCATGTTCATCGCGGAGTTGCTGACCCGCGCGCAGCCGTGCGAGGCCGGGTAGGGCGGGATGCTCGGCGACCCGTGCACGGCCCAGCCGCGGTGGAAGTACTTGGGCCGCCAGAGCTCGCCGAGGGCGCTGTCGTCCTGGCCGTCGACCTGGCGGAACACCGAGAAGGTCCCGCGCGGCGTCGTCGCGATGGCCGGCCGCCCCGCCGAGGAGGTGTACTCCTCACCACTCCCGGTGGAGGTGTTGAGGACGATGGCCGCCCGCCCGCCGCGCACGACCATGAGCAGCTGCCGGTCGAGGTCGATCTCGACGCCGTCGCCGGAGAGCTGGTTGCGGGGACGGACGCCGTTCTCCAGGGCCTTCTTCGTGCGGGGACCGACGACTCCGTCGCGGGAGATGCCGGCCGCCTTCTGGAGGGCGAAGACCGCCTGCTGGGTGAGCGAGCCGAAGCTGCCGTCCGGCTCGCCGAGCCAGTAGCCGAGGCCGGAGAGCCTCTGCTGGAGGGCCAGGACGTCCTTGCCGCTGTCGCCGTAGCGCATCGTCGTGCGGGGCTTCGGCGGGGTGGGTGACGGCGACGGCGTCGCGCTCGCCGAGGGGGTCGCCGACGGGCTGGGGGTCGTCGACGGCGACGGCGAGGCGGTGGGGGTCGCGGTCGGCGACGGGCTCGCGGTGGCCGACGAGCTGTCCGACGGGGTGGACGAGGGCGACGCGGAGGTCGAGGGAGCCGTCGTCGCGGCGGGGGCCGCACCGGTCCAGCGCTCGACCTGCGCGCAGCCCGAGAGCGCCGTCGTCGCGACGAGGGCGACGGCGGCGAGGACGGTGGCTCGGGAGGTGCGGGTGCTCATCACCCCCCACGAGACGGCACCCGGGCGCCGCGGCGCAAACCGACGCGCCACGTCGTGACCGCATCGTTGTGCGGCGGTCGTGGCAGCTCGCTCAGGACCGGGAGCGGATCGCCTCGTCGGTGGCCAGCACCCCGCGAGCGACCTCGACGTGGAGGTTCTCGACCATCCGCCCGTTGTACGTGACGACACCGCTGCCGGCGCCGGCCTCCCAGGCCTCGAGCAGCCCGTGGGCGTCCTCGACCTCGGCCCGGCTCGGGGCGAAGACGGCGTTGCACGGGTCGACCTGGCCGGGGTGGATGAGGGTCTTTCCGTCGAAGCCGAGGTCCCGGCCCTGCCGGCACTCGTCCTCGAAGCCCTCGAGGTCCTTGACGTCGTTGTACACGCCGTCGAGCACGGCCACCCCGGCGTCGCGGGCGGCGAGGACGACGAGGGCGAGCGAGGTGAGCAACGGCGCCCGGCCCGGCACGAAGCGGGCGCGCAGCTCCTTGACGAGGTCGTTGGTGCCGAGGACGAGGACGGCGAGGCGTTCGGAGGCCGCCGCGATGGCCCGCGCGTCGAGCACGGCGCCCGGCGTCTCGACCATCGCCCAGAGCCTCGTGCGGTCGGGGGCCCCGTGGCGCTCCATCGCGTCGACGAGCCGGTGCACCTCGTCCGCCGAGCCCACCTTGGGCACGACGATGCCGTCCGGCCCCGCGGCGCAGGCTGCCTCGAGGTCGGCGTCGTGCCACTCGGTGCCGGTCCCGTTCACACGGATGGTGACCTCACGGTGGCCGTACTCCCCTGATGCCGCTGCGGCGCAGGCGTTCTCGCGAGCACCCGGCTTCGCGTCCGGAGCGACGGCGTCCTCGAGGTCGAGGATGAGCCCGTCGACGGGCAGCGTCCTGGCCTTCTCGAGCGCCCGCTCGTTGCTGCTCGGCATGTAGAGCACGGAGCGGCGGGGGCGCAGGTCCTCGCTCACGCTCCGGCCTCCCCCGCGCTCGGCGCATAGAGCTCGGCGAGCTCGGGGTCGTTGGCGGACAACCGGTCCGCGAGCTCGAGGATGACGAGGCACTGCTTGAGGCTGGCGTCGTCCTCCATCTTGCCGTCGAGCATCACGGCTCCGGTGCCGTCGCCCATCGCCTCCTTGACCCGGCGGGCGTGGGCGACGTCGTCGGCCGAGGGGCTGAACACCTTCTTGGCGATGGAGATCTGCACCGGGTGCAGGGTCCAGGTCCCGACGCAGCCGAGGAGGAAGGCGTTGCGGAACTGGTCCTCGCAGGCGACGACGTCCTTGATGTCGCCGAACGGCCCGTAGTAGGGGAAGACGCCGTGCATCGCGCAGGCGTCGACCATCCGGGCGATCGTGTAGTGCCAGAGGTCCTGCTGGTAGGTGGCGCGCTGCCCCTCGACGTCGCCGTCGACCGGGTCCTGGCGCACGAGGTAGCCGGGGTGGCCGCCGCCGACGCGCGTCGTCTTCATCCGGCGGTCGGCGGCGAGGTCGGCCGGGCCGAGGCTGATGCCCTGCATGCGCGGGCTGGCTCCGGCGATGGCCTCGACGTTGGCCATGCCCCGGGCCGTCTCGAGGATGGCGTGGACGAGGATCGGGCGCGTGACGCCGGCCTTCGCCTCGAGCTGGGCCAGCAGCCGGTCGACGTAGTGGATGTCCTCGGGCCCCTGGACCTTCGGCACCATGACGACGTCGAGCCGGTCACCGATCTCGGTGACGAGGGTCGTGAGGTCGTCCAGGGCCCACGGGCTGTCGAGGGCGTTGACGCGGGTCCAGAGCTGGGTGTGCTCGCCGAAGTCGGTGGCCTTCGCGATGTCGACGAGGCCCCGGCGCGCGGCCTCCTTGTTCTCGGCCCTGACCGCGTCCTCGAGGTTGCCGAGGAGGACGTCGACGCTGCCGACGAGGTCGGGCACCTTGGCGGCCATCTTCGGGTTGCTCGGGTCGAAGAAGTGGATCATCCGGGACGGCCGCGCCGGCACCTCGCGGAGGGGCGTCGGGGCACCCACGGCGAGGGGGGCGAAGAAGTCCTTGGCGCTGCGCATCATCGAGCCTTCCGAGGCGGGTGCACGGTCGCGTCGGACGCTAGCAGCGGGTCGGCACCGCGACGCATGAGCCACGTCACGGTGTGACCCACGCCGCGGCGCCGGTCAGCCGACGGGCGCCCGGGTCTCGCCGCCGAGGGCCTCGCGCGCGTCGTCGGGGACGGCGACGGCCGGCCGCGCGCTGCGCTGCTCGTGCAACGCCAGCCCGAGCACGGCCCCGAGGACGAGGACGAACCCGGCCCACTGCGACCCCGTCGGCCGGGCGCCGAGGGCGACGATCCCGACGACGACCGCCGAGACCGGGAAGGCCAGCTCGGCGAGGGTCGCGCGCGATGCCGGCGTGTGCCCGAGTGCGCGGTAGTACAGGACGAGGGCCAGCAGCCCCGGGAAGAGCGCCAGCAGGAGGATGTTCACGGCGGCGTCGCTCCCCACGGCGAGGGGCGTCGAGGTGACCATCGCGGTGACCGAGAGGGTGAGCAGGCCGAGGGCGAAGCGCAGCGAGGTGAGGTCGGCGAACCCGAGCTCGGCGCTGGCGGCCCGCCCGAGCACCGTGCCCGCGGCCCACAGGGCGGCCGCCCCGAGGGCCAGCAGGGCGGCCTGGAGGCTGGAGACGCCGACCGACGTCGGGTCGGGGAAGGCCAGCAGCCACGCGCCGACCAGCGCGGGGAGCGCGAACCAGAGGTAGGTGCGCCGCAGCCGCTCCCCGAGGAGGGCCGCGGCCAGCGCGATGGCGATGAGCGGCTGGAGCTTCTGGAGCACCTGGGGCGTGATGGGGTCACCCATCCGGAAGGCCGCCGTGAACATCACCGTCGCGAGGGCCGAGGACCCGGCACCGATGACGAGCACGCTCAGCTGCGTGCGGGCCGAGGACCGCGCGAGCCGGCGCAGTGCCGGGACGAGCCACCACGCGGTGAGCAGGGTGAGGACGGCGTGCTCCCAGAACACGATCGCGAGGGAGGGGTACTCGCGGGCGAGCGGTCCTCGCCACAGGGACGAGATCCCCCACAGCGTCGCCGCCACGGCGACGAGCCACGTGCGGTCTCCCCCGGTGCGTTCCGTGCGCATGCAGGTCCTCCTCGATCGATGGGTGACGCCACGCTAGTCGTGCGCCCGCGAACACCCGCGGCGCGACCACGGGCAGGGACGTCCGGACCACGGTCCGGGGTGGTGAGGGGGCGCGGGTGGGCGAGCGAGAGCGCGTCGCCCACCCGCGCGACCGGGGGTGCCTCAGGAGGCGTCGACCTTCGGCATGATGTCGTTCTTCAGGCGCTTGAGGTCGTCGAGGGTCTTGGACACGGGCACGTCGGCGAAGGGCGGCCAGAGGAGCGGCATCGTCAGCCCGGCCTCCTTGTAGGCCTTGAGCCGGTCGGTGATCTGCTGCTCGGTGCCGACGAGGATGTTCGTCAGCTTCCGGTTGTCCGTCTGGTCGGTCTCGGTGTCGGTGATCGTGAACCAGATCATGCTGCTCATCTCGAGGTCGTCGATCGACTTGCCGAGCGCCTCGAGCTCCTGGGCGATGGCGGCGCGCCACTCGGCGAGCTCACGCGGGGTGTCCTGGATGCCGATCCAGCCGGCGAGGCCGTACTTGGAGACCCGACGGGCCGAGCGCTTCGGGTCCTTGAGGCCGCTGAAGAAGATCGGCGGCCCGGGCCGCTGGAGCGGCTGGTGACCGAAGCCGGAGGGCGCGAAGTCGGCGAACTCGCCGTGGTACTCGAAGGTCTCGTTGGCCCAGATGCCCTGGCAGATCTCGATCGTCTCGCGGACGTGGGCGTGGCGCCGCGGGAAGAGGTGCGTCGCGCTGGCGGCGTCGAACTCCTCGGGCATCCACCCGGCGCCGATCCCGACGTTGAGCCGGCCGCCGGAGAGGTGGTCGATGGTCGCGCACTCGGCGGCGAAGACGCCCGGCGAGCGGTACGGCGTGTCCGTGATGCTCATGCCGATGCGCACCTTCGAGGTCCGGGCGGCCAGCCACGGCAGGAGCGGCCAGCCCTGGAACCACTTGCCCTTGGACTCCACCGGCATCTGCGGGGGGAACTGCTCCATCATCCCGAACGGGTACTGCAGCTCACCGCGGTCGGAGGCCTCCGGCACGATGATGCGGTCGAGCGTCCAGACCGAGTCGAAGTCGAGCTCCTCGGCGAGGTCGGTGAGGTCCTCGAGCTCCTTGACGGTCACGTGGTTGCGGAAGTTGGGCAGGTAGAGGGCGAGCTTCATCGATCACACATCTCCTCACGAGGGTCGCGGCCGGGTCGGCCCACGGAGCCCCGTGCGAGGTCCGCGTCGACCGTTGTCACCACGAAACACGGTGTGCGGAGGGGGTGACAAGAGGTCGCCGCCTCATGGTTTCCTCAACGCGCGTCCGGGACGGCACCGTCGGCGAGCCACGTGCGCAGCTCGCGCTTGAGGACCTTGCCGTAGTTGTTCGTCGGCAGCGCCTCGACGAGGTGGTACTCCTTCGGCCGCTTGAAACGGGCGATGCGCTCGAGGCAGGTCCGGTCCAGGTCCTCCGTGGTCGGGGGGCTGCCGTCGCCCCCGAGGACGACGAAGGCCACGACGGACTCCCCCCACTCCGGGTCGGGCCGGCCGACGACCGCGACGGACTGCACCCCCGGATGGGTCATCAGCGCCTCCTCGACCTCGCGCGGGTAGATGTTCATCCCGCCGCTGATGATGAGGTCCTTGGACCGGTCGTGCAGCGTCAGGTAGCCGTCCTCGTCGAGGCTGCCGACGTCGCCGGTGTGCAGCCAGCCGCCGCGCAGGGTCTGCGCCGTCTCCTCCGGTTGCTCCCAGTAGCCCGCCATGACCACCGGCCCCCGCACCTGCACCTCGCCCGCCTCCCCCGCCGGCAGCGGACGGTCGTCGGCGTCGACGACGCGCACCTCGACGTCGGTGCGCGGGAACCCGACTCCCTGCATCCGCTCGCGCCACCTCGGGTGGTCGGTCTCGGCGTGGTCGGCCATCGACAGCCCGGTGATGGTCATCGGCGTCTCGCCCTGACCGTAGATCTGCGCCAGCCGCGGGCCGAACGTGGCGAGCGCCTCCTCGAGGTCGGCGAGGTACATCGGGGCCCCGCCGTAGATGATCGTCCTGAGGCCCGAGAGGTCGGCGTCGGCCAGGGCCGGGTCGGCGGCGAGCCGCTTCACCATGATGGGCGCGGCGAAGAAGGACAGCCCCGGCCAGCGTCGCAGCAGGCTCGCGAGCTCGGCGCCGTCGAGGGCACCGGACGCGGGGAAGACGCTCACCGCCCCCTTGGCCACGTGCGGCAGCCCGTAGAGGCCGGACCCGTGGGACAGGGGGGCGGCGTGCAGCACGCCGTCGCGGTCGCCGACCGGGGCGATGTCGGCGAAGTAGCTGAGCGAGGCCATGAGCAGGTTGCCGTGCGTGAGCGTCGCGCCCTTGGGCCGGCCGGTCGTCCCGCTCGTGTAGAACAGCCACGCCGCGTCGCCGGGACCCCTCTCCGCCACCGGGACCGGCGCCGCGGACAAGAGGGAGTCCCACTCCGGACCGGGCGCCACGACGACGGACCGCAGCGTCGCGAGGCGGTCCACGAGCGGGCCGACGACGTCCGCGTGCTCCTCGTCGGTGACGACGACGGCCGTGCCGCTGTGCTCGAGGATGTACGCGACCTCCTCCCGGTGCAGCCGGGCGTTGACCGGGACGGCGACGAGACCGGCGTGCCAGGCGGCGAACTGGGCCTCGAGGTACTCGGGCCGGTTGCTCATGAGGATGGCGACCCGGTCCCCCGGAGCCAGACCGAGCGGCCCGAGGTACCCACCGGCCAGCGCCGCGACGCGCGCAGCCGTCACGTCCCACGTGCCATGCACGTCCTCGCCCACCGCCAGCGCGGGTCGACCGCGCAGCCGCCGTCCGTTGCGCTCCACCCAGGTCGCGAGGTTCATGGCCCCAACCTCTCCGGCACCCGGCAGCGCGTCAAGACACCGGCGCCCGCGTTGAGGGTCCGATGATGAGAGCGCCCTAGCCTGACGACCCGAGGACGGCGCGCGGGTCGTCCGACAGAGGCTGGAGCAGCACCATGAGACTCGACCCCGACGAGGCACGGAGCCGGCTCGCGGCGCAGGTGCACGGCGTCCTCTGCACGATGCACCCCGAGCGCGGCCCGGACCCGCAGCCGGTCGTCTACGCGCTGAGCGGGGACGGACACGTCGGTGTGCCCATCGACCGGGTGAAGCCGAAGTCCTCCTCGCGGCTGCAGCGCGAGGACAACCTGGCGGCCGACCCCCGGGGGTCGCTGCTCGTCGAGCACTGGGAGACCGAGGACTGGTCGCGGCTGTGGTGGGTGCGCGCGCAGCTCGAGCACGTGCCGGACCCACCCGCGACCCTCGTCGACGAGCTCGGCGACCGGTTGGCGAGCACCGTCCCCCAGTACGCCGACAAGCCGTTCCACCGCATCCTCGTGTGCCGCGTCGTCCGGGTCACGGGGTGGGCTGCCGCCGACGGCTCCTGAGCCGCACTTCGCGGTCCTCGTCGTCGGCCCGGTCCCCCACGAGGGCAACGGTGTTCGCGCCGAGGCCGAGGTCCGCCGCCGCGCAGAGGTCCTCCACGGTGTCCACGTCGTGGCGGGCGCGCACGGGCGCGTCCTCGAGCACCCGCAGGCCGAGGGCTGCGTGCCGCGCGGCCGAGCCCTCGCCGTAGCTTGAGGTGACGGGGCGACCCGGCCCGTGGAGGAGGAGGGTGGTCCCCGTCCCCGCCCGGTCGGGCACGACGGCGCCCGCGGACCGGTGCGCCCGGTGCAGGACCTCCGCGACGTCGTCGGGGCGCAGGCACGGGAGGTCGCCCGGCACGACGAGCGTCCCCGCCTCCGGGTGCAGCATCGCCGCCACCCGGGCCCCGGTGGCCACCGCGGCGTCGAGGCCGCCCGCGCCGTCCGGCACGACGGTCGCACCGTGCCGGCCGGCGCGCTGCGCGACGACGGGGTCGGCGGTCACGACGACCACGCCGTCCACGAGCGGGCACGCCGCGAGCGCCGTGAGCGTGTCCTCGGCGAACGCGAGGACCAGCGCCTGCCGCAGCGCGGGCGGCAGCGCCAGCCGCGACTTCGCGAGCCCCAGCGCCTTGACCGCGACGACGGCGGCCACCCGGTCGGGGCCGTCGACCCGCAGCGAGTGGTCCCGGGTCACCGCCTCCTCACGAGTAGGTGGTGGTCGGGCCGGTCATGAGGTCGACGCCGGCTCCCGCGAAGTTCGCCAGGTCGGCGACCGCCGCCTGCCCCTCGGGGCCGGACAGCGCCGCCCCGAGGGCCGCGTCGTCGTCGAAGGTCAGCGCGGCGACGAAGTAGTACGGCGGGGCGGCGCCGTCGGGACCCGGAGCGGGGTGCGTGCCGGTGAAGGAGCGCAGCCCGGGGAGGGCGAGGCCAAGCGCGGAGTGCACGTCGGCGTAGTGGGCGTCGAAGGCACTCGGGTCCTCGGGGTGGCGGTAGCAGGCGAACAGGGTGCTGGACATCGGTGTCGGCTCCTTCGCGGGTCACGCACCGACCCGGCGCCGGCGCTCCCGCGCAGGCTAGGCCGGTGATCTCAACGGACCATCACGGCGAGCCCGCACGGCGCAGTCGCACGAGCATCGAGGTCCCGGCCGGCGACGTCCCGCCCACCGTGAGCTCGCCACCCATCGCCTCGACGAGCCCGTGCGCGAGACCGAGACCGAGCCCGATGCTCGCGTCGTCGCCGGGCTCCGAGGCGTCCGGTGCCGCCCCGCGTCCGGCGGGCGTCGCCCGCACGAACGGGGTGAAGACGCGCGGCAGGACCTCCGCGGGGATGCCCGGGCCGTCGTCGTCGACGGCGAGCAGGACCCAGCCGTCGTCGGCGGGACGGGTGCACACCTGGACACCGCCTCCGGGGGTGCCGTAGCGGATGGCGTTGCCGACGAGGTTGAGCAGCACCTGGCGCAGCCGCCGCTGGTCGGCGAGCACGACGTCGTCGTCGAGGGCGTGCGCGAGGCCGACGTCCCTCCGCTCGGCGACGGGCGACAGCAGGCCGAACACCTCCGCCACGAGCCCGCGCAGCCGGACCGGCTCGGGCTGCAGCGGCAGCGCCCCGGCCTCGAGCCGGCTGAGGTCGAGGACGTCGGAGAGGAGGTCCATCACGTGGCCCGCGGCGGCGTCGATGCGGGCCAGCGCCTCGCGGCGCCGGTCCCGGTCGAGCTCGATCGTGCCGAGCAGCTCGACGAAGCCGACGATGGCCTGGATCGGGGTGCGGGCCTCGTGCCCGACCGCCGCGAGCAGGGCGGACCGCTCGCGCAGCAGGTGCTCGGCGGTCCGGCGCGCGGTCTCGGCCTCGAGGCGGGCGCGGCGGTGCTCCTCGGCGGCCCGGCGCTCGGTGAGGTCGAAGACGTTGACGACGTACTGCGCGGGCGCACCGTCGCGGGCGTGGACGAGCGAGACGGTCACCTCCACCTCCAGCTCCCGGCCGGAGGGGCGGTGCAGCGTGGCCTCGAAGACCACCGGCTCGGCGCCGTCGTCGCGCAGCGGGTCCAGCAGGGCGTCGAGGGACCCCTCCGCCGGGGACAGCACCGCGGCGAGGGGCCGGCCGGCCGGGTCCGCGTGCGGTCCGCCGAGGACGGCCGTCAGCGCGGTGTTGGCCGTGACGACGGTCCGGTCGAGCCCGAGGATGGCCATGCCGAGCGAGTTGTCGTCGAAGGAGCGGCGGAACCGCTCCTCGCTCTCGACGAGCTCCCCCAGGACGTCGGCGTGCTCGATGGCCACCGAGGCGAGGTGCGTGAAGCGCTCGACGAGGAGCTCCTCGCGCGGGGTCGGCCGGTGGGGGTGCGGGTGGTAGACCGCGAAGGTCCCGACGGGGAGGCCGTCGCGGCCGTCGATGGGGGTCGACCAGCAGCTGCGGAGACCGGCCGCCTCCGCCGCCGGCCGGTAGGCGACCCACCGGGCGTCGGTGCGGACGTCCCGGGCGACGACGGCCGTGTTGAGCGCCGCGGCCGTGCCGCACGACCCCGCGCCGTCGCCGATCGCCAACCCGTCGATCGCCGCGACGTACGGTCCGGGCAGGCTCGGGGCGGCACCGTGGTGCAGGGTCCCCCGCTCGCGGTCGAGGAGCAGGACCGAGCAGCGCGCACCCGGGATGAACGCCTCGAGCGAGGTGAGGATCCGGGTGAGCACCTCGGGGAGCGGTGCGGCGGCGGCGATCAGCTCGAGCACCTCGGTCTGGCCCTCGAGCATCCCCGCGACGTCCTCGGGGCGGAGCTCGCCCCGGGTCTCGGGCAGACCGACCGCGCTCACGAGGGGTCGCTCAGCTGGTAGCCGACGCCTCGGACGGTGAGCAGCATCCGGGGGCGGCCCGGGTCGGCCTCGAGCTTGAGCCGCAGCCGGTGCACGTGCTCGGTCACGGTGGCCTCACCGAGCCACTCCGAGGAGGAGTTCCACACCCGGTCGAGGAGCTGGCTGCGGCTGAAGACCTGGCGCGGGTGGGTCACGAGGAAGGCGATGAGGTCGAACTCCTTCGGCGTGAGGTCGACGTCGGTGCCGTCGAGGACGACCCTCCGGCTCGCGGGCTCCACCTGGAGCGGCCCGACCGTCACGACCTCACCGGTCAGCTCGGGGCTGCTGCGCCGCAGCACCGACCGCACCCGGGCAGCGAGCTCGCCGGGCGAGAACGGCTTGACGAGGTAGTCGTCGGCGCCGAGGTCGAGGCCGACGATGCGGTCGGTCTCGCCGTTGCGGCCGGACAGGACGATGACCGGGGTGTCGGAACGGCCCGCTCCCCCACCGCGCAGCGCGCGCAGCAGGTCGAGACCACCGAGACCCGGGAGCGAGAGGTCGAGCACGACGAGGGCGGGTCGGTCGTCCCGGATGCGGCGCAGGGCGGTGGGCCCGTCCTCGGCCTCCACGGTCCGGAAGCCGTCGTCCTCCAGCTGCCAGCGCACGACGGTGCGGACGGCCTCGTCGTCGTCGACCACGAGGACCACCGGACCGTCGGCAGCGGCCCGCCGCTGCGTCGCGGACTCCCTCATGCGTGATGGGTACCACACGCAGGCCCGCCGGCACAGCCCGACGGAGGGCAGAAGCGGACCACGTCCGTCACTCTGGCCGCCGCCGTCGATGCTCGCGCACAGCGGCAGCTCCGGAGGCGCCAGGGCCCGTGCTCAGGCGGCAGGGGAGGCTGGACGGGCGCGGGACGGCCCAGGGGATGTGAGGGCGGCCAGGGCCCGGTCGTAGGAGCCGCCGTGCAGGTCCCACGCGACGTACCGCCCCTGCTCGTCGGGTCGCTCGCGCACGGTGGCCCAGAGTCTGCGTCGGTGCACCACCGTGTGGTGCCGCTGGCAGAGCAGGGCCGCGTTCGAGACCTCGGTGCGGCCGCCGTCCACCCAGTGCCGGACGTGGTGCGCCCGGGCCCAGGCGGCCGGCGCGGTGCACCCGGGGAAGGTGCAGCCTCGGTCGCGGAGGCGCAGGTGACGGCGTTGCCCGCGTGTGAACAGCCGCACGATCCGGCCGAGGGTCAGCGGCTCGTCGGCGCTGCCGAGGACGTGCGGGACCAGGGCGGCGTCACAGGCCAGCCGGCGCACTGCTTCGGGCCCGACGAGCGTGCCGGTGGCAGAGGAGTCGAGCACCTCGCCGGCACCGGTGGCCTGCTGGAGGTCGGTCAGGCTCATCGTCACGTGCAGCGTGGCTGCCGCACCGAGGGTGTCGGAGGACTCCACCCCGCTCGCGGCATGACACACCTCCGCCAGCGCCTCGACCCGGCGTTGCCCGGCCGGGCGCAGGTCGCGCTCCCCCGTCAGCTCGTTCGGGGCCGGCGCGGACAGGGGCCCGATGGCCGCCTCGAGGGTCGCCGCCTGCTCCGGGGTCATCCAGAGCTGGTACTCCGTGAGGTCACCGGACTCGGTGCGCGGCATGGACAGCCGCGCAGCGGACTCCAGCCGTCGGTGGAGGTCGTCGAGCTCACCGCGGTGTCCGTACTCGGCGACGAGCCTCGGCCGCAGCCGGCGCATCACCGTCGTGCCGTGGCCCACGGCCAGGTCCACGAGCCCCTCGGTGACCGAGGGCAGGGCCTCGGCCCGCAGCACGGGCTCCAGCCGGGCCGCCTCGCGCAGCACGGCGCACGCGGTACCGGCGCCGAGCCGCCCGCCGCGGACGGCCGCCCACACCAGGCCGAGCGTGGACTCCTCGTCCGGCTCGAGACGGGCCGGCGAGGACGCCGAGCCCGCGACGTCGACGGCGATCCGAGCCACGGCCGACGCCCCGCCCTGCCGCAGCGACGGGGCGTTCTCGCGCACCCACGCCTGCACCTCGGACCCGGCCACCTCTCCGCGCGCCGCCGCCTCGACGGTGACCGACACCCGCGCCGCCGAGGCCAGAGCCACGACCTCGTCGACCAGGCCCAGCAGATCACCGAGCTCGGCCCCGGACGCCGCAGGCAGCACCTCCCCGAACCCGATCAGCGCCGTCCGAGCAGCCTCCAACGCGGAGCGTCGCTCCACGAGTTCGGCTGTCCCCGTTGCCATGTCGTCATCCTTCCATCCACCACGGACACTCCGGGCCCACCGAGCGGCCGCCTGTGGACGACGACGTCGACCAGCCCCACCTGTGGACGGACCGGACGGCTCGAACCCCGCCGAGGGCGCCGTGTGGGAGAGTGCCGCCATGCCCGAGGAGGCCGCACCGGAGACCGCACCGGACCCGTCCGCGGGTCCCGACGTCACCCGACTGACGCACGAGGCCGCCAGCAAGTCCGGCCTGCTGTGGATCCACGTCCCGGGCGGCTCGACCCACCCGGTCTGGCACGTCTGGCACGACGACGGCGACGAGCGCGGCTCCGGCCCGGCGGCCTACGTCGTCTCCGGCCCCGGCGAGCAGAGCCTGCCCTGGCTGCCGAGCCAGGTCGAGGTCGTCCTGCGGAGCAAGGACACCGGCGGCCGGCTCCTGACGATGCGGGCCACGGCCGTGGAGCTCGGCCCGGGCACCGAGGAGTGGGAGGCCGCCGCCGAGGTGCTGCGGCCCGAGCGGCTCAACGCGACCGGTGACGTCGTCGAGCGGTGGCGGCAGGGCTGCACGATCCACGTCGTCACGCCGCACGGCCGGCCCCTGGAGTCCCCCGGCCACTATGACGACGGCTCCGGGGCCACCCCGGTGCGCCCCGCCGCCCCGACCACCGCCGGATGGCGCCCGTGGCACTGGCGCGGCCGGGCCGGCGCCCGGCGCAACACGACCTCCTGAGCGTCGGCCCCGGGGCGGGCGACGGATAGCCTGTCAGCCGTGAGCACGCCGACCCGCGCCTTCGTCGGCCGCCTGTCCGAGCTGGACGTCTTCGACCCGCTCGGTGACAAGGTCGGCCGCGTCCGCGACGTCGTCGTCACCTTCAGCGCCAGCCGCAGCCGCCCGCGGGTCATCGGCCTCGTCGTCGAGGTGCCGGGGCGCCGCCGGGTCTTCGTCCCGATGACCCGGGTCACGAGCGTCGAGGGCGGGCAGGTCATCACGACCGGGCTGGTCAACATGCGCCGCTTCGAGCAGCGCGCCAACGAGACCCTCGTCGTCGCCGAGCTCTTCGAGCGCCAGGTGCAGGTCCGGCTCGACTCCGGCGACGTCGTCACGGCGACCGTCCAGGACGTCGGCATCGAGCAGCTCGGCGCCCGCGGCTGGGGGGTCACCCGCGCGGCGGTGCGCCTCTCGGCCTCACGGCCCGGCCGCCTCGGCATCGGGCGGCGCCGCGGCGAGACCTTCGTCGCGACCATCGAGGACGTCCGCGGCCTCCGCGACCCCAGCGAGGGCCAGGGCGCCGCCCGGCTCCTCGAGACCTACGAGGACCTCAAGCCCGCCGACCTCGCCGAGGTCATCCACGACCTCAGCCCGCAGCGCCGCGCCGAGGTGGCCGCCGCCCTCGCGGACGAGCGGCTCGCCGACGTCATCGAGGAGCTGCCCGAGGACGACCAGGTCGAGATCCTCGTCGGCCTCGAGGTCTCCCGTGCCGCCGACGTCCTCGAGGCCATGGAGCCCGACGACGCCGCCGACCTCCTCTCCGAGCTGCCGCCGGAGCGCCAGGAGGAGCTGCTCCAGAAGATGCAGCCCGACGAGGCCGCCGACCTGCGCCGGCTCCTCACCTACGACGAGAACACCGCGGGTGGCCTGATGACCACCGAGCCGGTCATCCTCGGGCCCGAGGCCTCGATCGCCGAGGCGCTGGCCGTCGTGCGCCGCCAGGAGCTCTCGACCGCGCTCGCTTGCACCGTCTTCGTCTGCCGGCCCCCGCTCGAGACCCCCACGGGCAAGTTCCTCGGCCTCGTGCACATCCAGCGGCTGCTGCGCGAGCCGCCGCACGCCCCCGTCGGCGCGATCATCGACAAGGACGTCGAGCCGCTGCTGCCGACCGCGAGCCTCGGTCAGGTCACCCGGATGCTGGCGACCTACGACCTCGTCGGAATGCCGATCGTCGACGACGACGGGCACCTGCTCGGCGCGGTCACCGTGGACGACGTCCTCGACCACATCCTCCCGGACGACTGGCGCGAGGAGCGTCACGACGTCGTCACCCACCCGGAGGTGACCCGTGGCTGAGCGCGAGCGGCGGGCCCGCATCGACCAGCCGCGCGAGTCCACGCGGCGGCGCATCACCCTTCCCTCGGCCTTCACCGAGGAGGCCTTCGGCATCCTCTCCGAGAAGTTCGCCCGGTTCATGGGGACGGCGTACTTCCTCATCGGGATGACCGTCTTCGTCGCCGTCTGGCTGCTGTGGAACACCCTCGCCCCACAGGACCTGCGCTTCGACCCCTACGCGTTCATCTTCCTCACCCTCATGCTCAGCCTGCAGGCCTCCTACGCCGCGCCGCTCATCCTCCTGGCCCAGAACCGCCAGGCCGACCGCGACCGCGTGGCCCTCGAGCAGGACCGCTCCCGCGACGAGCGCAACCTCGCCGACACCGAGTTCCTGACCCGCGAGGTGGCGGCCCTGCGCATCGCCCTGCGCGACATGGCCACCCGTGACTTCGTCCGCAGCGAGCTGCGCGACCTCCTCGACGAGATGGAGGAGCGCGGCCTCGCCGTGGTCGCCCCCGCCACGGACGACGGGGGCGAGGACGGCGACCGGCCGGACCCGACCTAGACTCGGGGTATGCCGCAGGTCAGTACCGACGCCCTCCACGCCGCCCTCGAGACGGTCATCGACCCCGAGATCCGGCGACCCGTCACCGAGCTCGGGATGGTCGGCGCCCTCACCTGCGACGACGACGGCCGGGTGGCGGTCACCATCCTCCTCACCGTCGCCGCGTGCCCGCTCAAGGACAAGCTGACCGGGGACACCACGGCCGCCCTGCGCGGGGTCGAGGGCGTCACCGACGTCGCCGTCACCCTCGGCGTCATGAGCGAGGAGCAGCGCGGCGAGCTGAAGACCAAGCTGCGCGGCGGGGTCGCCGAGCGCGAGGTCCCCTTCGCCAAGCCGGGCTCGCTGACCCGCGTCTACGCGGTGGCGTCCGGCAAGGGCGGCGTCGGCAAGAGCTCGGTCACCGCCAACCTCGCCGCCTCCCTCGCGCAGGAGGGACTCTCGGTCGGGGTCGTCGACGCCGACATCTATGGCTTCTCGATCCCCCGGATGCTCGGTGTCGAGCGCAAGCCGACCCAGGTCGACGACATGATCATGCCGCCGGTCAGCCACGACGTGCGGGTCATCTCGATCGGGATGTTCGTCCCCGGCAACCAGCCCGTCGTCTGGCGCGGCCCGATGCTCCACCGTGCGCTCCAGCAGTTCCTCGCCGACGTCTTCTGGGGCGACCTCGACGTCCTCCTCCTCGACCTCCCGCCGGGCACCGGCGACATCGCCATCTCGGTCGCCCAGCTCGTGCCGGGCGCCGAGATCCTCGTCGTCACGACCCCGCAGCAGGCCGCGGCCGAGGTGGCCGAGCGCGCCGGCTCGATCGCCCTGCAGACCCACCAGCGGGTCGCCGGCGTCATCGAGAACATGAGCTGGCTCGAGCTGCCCGACGGCTCCCGCGAGGAGATCTTCGGCTCCGGTGGTGGCCGCGAGGTCGCCGAGTCACTCTCCCGCTCGATCGGCTCCGAGGTCCCGCTGCTCGGTCAGATCCCGCTCGACACCCGGCTGCGCGTCGGGGCCGACTCCGGGATGCCGGTTGTCCTCGGCGAGCCGGACTCGCCTGCGGCAGTGGCTCTTCGAGGCATCGCCAAGGGTCTGGCCACGCGTTCGCGCGGGCTGGCCGGGCGCTCGCTCGGCCTCTCCCCCGTCGGCCGCTGACACCGCTGACGTCGGCCGGCGCGAACCACCCGACCGGTCAGGTCGCGTCGGTGTCGTACGGGGTCGGCAGCGTGGGGTCGAACTCCTGCGGAGCCACCCAGGGCCGGTAGTCGTCCTCGACCTCGTCGACGACCGGCGCGGTGTAGGGGTCCTCGACCTCGTCGGTCGCCGTCCCGGCCGCCACCGCACCCGTGGCGCCGGCGGCCGCCGTGGCCCCGCCCTTGCGCAGCCGGCCCGCCTCGCGCACCGAGTCGATCTCTCCCCGGATCGGGGCCACGGCGTCGTCGAGGGGGTCCAGGAGCGCCTCGCGCACGATCCGTCGCGGGTCGTACTGGCGCGGGTCGTACTGGCGCCAGTTGATGTCCTCGTACTCCGGCCCGAGCTGGTCGCGGAGCTGGTCCTTGGCCCCCTCGGCCATGACCCGCAGCTTGCGGATGGCCTGGGCGAGCTTGGCCGCGTACTCGGGGAGCTTGTCGGGGCCGAGGACGAAGACCGCGATGAGCGCGAGGAGGACGATCTCCCACCCGTTCACGCCGAGCACCGCGTCACACCCCTTCCCTCGCGCGCCGCAGCGCAGCGGGTCACTCGGACCCCTGGAGGACCATGGTGACATCCCGGGCCGTGCCGTCGCGACGCACCGACAGCTTGACGGAGTCGCCGACCTTGCGGGAGCGGATCTTGACGATCAGCTCGCCGTCGTCGGTGATCGGCTTGCCCTCGAAGGCGACGATGACGTCGCCCGCCTTCAGCCCGGCCGTGTCGGCCGGCCCGTCGGGGTTGACCGCGGGCGAGCCGTTCGGTCCCTCGTCGGCGATCCGCACCCCCTCGCCCTCGTACGTGCTGTCGAGGTAGACCCCGATGACGGGGTGCTCGGCCTTGCCGGTGGCGATGAGCTGGTCGACGGTCGTCGAGACCTGGTCGCTCGGGATGGCGAACCCGACCCCGATGTTGCCGCTCTGGCCGCTCAACGAGCTGCCGGGGACCCGGGCGATCGCCGAGTTCACCCCGATGACCTGGCCGCGCATGTCGAGCAGCGGCCCCCCGGAGTTGCCCGGGTTGATGGCCGCGTCGGTCTGGATGGCGTTGATGAAGGACTGGTCGTCCTGGGCGCCGGGCGTCACGGGCCGGTCGAGGGCGCTGACGATGCCGCTCGTCACGGTCGAGTCGAGCCCGAGCGGTGCACCGACCGCGATGACCTGGTCGCCGACGACGACGTCGGCCGACCTCCCGACGGCCAAGGCCTTCAGCGAGGCGCCGTCGACCTTGACGACCGCGAGGTCGTAGGAGGCGTCGCGCCCCACGACCTTGCCGTCGACCTGTCGGCCGTCGGAGAGCACGACGGTGATGGTCTCGTCGGCGTCCGCACCGGCGACGACGTGGTTGTTCGTCACCACGTGCCCCCGGTCGTCGTAGACCCAGCCGGAGCCGGTGGCCCCGCCGTCGGCTCCCTCGACGCGCAGCGTGACGACGCTGGGCAGCGCGGTGGCGGCGATGTTGGCGACCGACCCCTCGGGGCGGGTCGTCGCACCGGCACCCGGGGTGGGGGCCGCCACCGGGGAGCCCGAGCGGGCTCCGGTGCCGCGGTCGGCGAGGTAGCCACCGACGATGCCACCCCCGGTGCCGCCGACGAGCGCCGCGGCGACCGTGGCGCCGACGAGGGCGCCCCAGCCGGGTCCGCGACGACGAGCGGGCTCGGGGGCCGAGAGCGGGGTCACGGGGTGGCTGGGCGGCGGGAGCGGGGCCGACTGCCAGGAGCCGCTGATCGGCGAGTACGGCGGCGCCGGCTGCTGGGCCGGCGGCGCGGCGGGCACCGCCGGGGCGGCGGGCTCGGCTGCGGAGGCCGGTGCGTCGGCGGCGTACGGCGGGTACTCGGTGGTCGGCTCGGAGCCACCGGCACTCGCCCACAGGGGCTCGGTGGCGGGCTGCTCGTGGGGTGCGGGGTGGGCACCCGGGTCAGCGGGTGCGGCGTCGCCCACCGTCGGCTCGGTGGTGGCGTCGCGGTCACCCCGGTCCCACGGCTGCCAGTCGTCGGTCCCGGGCTGCCGTTCGCTCATGGGGTCGATTCTGCCCGCTGGCCGGCCGAGCCGGGCGCCGAGGGGGTCGCGGTCCACCGGACGGACACGAGCGAGGTCGCGACGAAGGGCGACGCCGGGCGCGTCGTGGCGACGGCGGGGACGCTCGAGCCGGACACGACACCCTGGCGCGGCGCGACGGGGGCACCGATGACGGTGAGGCTCCACGCAGCAGCCGCGGAGACGCCGGCGGCCGCCGCGGCGACGACGGTGGCACGGAGGGCGCTGCGGTGGCAGGGAGGGTCGGTCGGCGCGAGCATCGGCAGCGGACCGGGGCCCGCGGAGGGCCGCGGCGCCGGGTCGAGGTCGCGCCCGAGGGCCAGGAGGGTCAGCCGCAGGTCACCCGGCATCGACGGGGCGCCCGCGAGGGCATCGCGCAGCCGGCGCTCCTGCGCCACGGTGTGGCGGCACAGCTCGCACGCGACGAGGTGGTGCTCCCAGGCCGCCAGGCGGGCACCCCCGAGCCGCCCGGCGGCGTACTCGGAGAGCTCGTCGTCGAGGCAGGTGACCGTGGGGCGAGCGGTCATACCGCTCCGGCGGCGGGCCGGCGGACGATGGGCCGGCGGCGCGTGGGGACGGTGACCTCGGGGCGGGGACGGGGAGCGCGGTGGGCGAGCGCCTCGCGCAGCTGGGCCCGGCCCCGGTGGATGCGCGAGCGCACCGTGCCGAGCTTGATGCCGAGCGTGGCCGCGACCTCCTCGTAGGAGAGGCCCTCGATGTCGCAGAGGACGACGGCGGCCCGGAAGTCCGGCGAGAGGGCGTCCAGGGCGCGCTGCACGTCGTCGTCGAGGTGGGTCTCCTCGAAGGTCAGCTCGGGGCCGCGGTCCCGGCTGGGCAGGCGGGCGGCGGACTCCTCGGAGAGGGCGTCGAAGCGGATCCGCTGCTTGCGGCGCATCTTGTCGAGGAAGACGTTGGTCGTGATGCGGTGCAGCCAGCCCTCGAAGGTGCCGGGCTGGTAGGTGTGCAGCGAGCGGAAGACCCGGACGAAGACGTCCTGCGTGAGGTCCTCGGCGTCGTGGACGTTGCCGGTCAGCCGGTAGGCCAGGCGGTACACCCGCGCCGAGTGCTGCTCGACGACCTCTTCCCAGGACGGCGGGACCCACGCCGAGGTGGCGTCCTGCTGCGTCGTCATCGGCTCGTCCCTCACCAGGCTGCTCATGTCACCCATCGATACGCGTCGTGGCCGTGAATTGTTCCCGGGAAGCCTGAACGCCGGCTGGGAATCGGTGGTGCGCGGCCCTCCCCGCGGCGCACTAGGGTTGCCGCCATGAGCGGACTGAAGCCGGCCAGCTGGTCCTACGCCGAGGAGTTCGTCCCGGAGCCCGAGGCCCAGGAGGCGGCCCGCCGCCGGGGCGTCGAGCTGGGGGCCGCCTCCCCCGTCGGCACGGGCGCCGGGGCGGTCCTGCGCCTGCTCGCGGCCGCCGTGGGCGCCCGCCACGTCCTCGAGGTGGGGACCGGCGCCGGGACCTCCGGGCTCTGGCTCCTCGCCGGGATGCCCGACGACGGCGTGCTCACGACCATCGACGTCGCGGCGGAGCACCAGCGGCTCGCGCGGCAGGCCTACACCGAGGCCGGCTACCCCCACCAGCGCACCCGCGTCATCACCGGTGCCGCCGCCGAGGTCCTGCCCCGGATGGCCGACGGCGCCTACGACATGGTCCACGTCGACGCCGACAAGGACACCTACCCCACGTACGTCGAGCACGCGGTGCGGCTGCTGCGTCCGGGTGGCGTGCTCGTCGTCGACAACATGCTCTGGCACGACCGGGTCGCCGACCCCGCCGCCCGCGACGAGACGACCTCGACGCTGCGCGACCTGGGCAAGGCGCTGCGCGACCACGACGACCTCGTCACCGCGCTGCTCCCCGTGAGCGACGGCGTGCTCGTGGCCGTCCGCCGCTGAGCCGGCCGACGGCCCTCAGCTGACCGACGGGCCGGCACCCCGGCGGAAGCCGGCCGGGCCCTCGGCGATCGCGACGACCTCCCACTCCTCGAGGAGCACCGGCGCCGAGCCGATGATCTCGCTCCCCGGCGAGGTGGCCGCGGTGGGCTCGAAGCCCTCGCGGAAGTGCGCGCGCTCCTGCTCGCTGTCGAAGACGTAGGTGCCCTCGAACCACTCCCCCTCGCGCATCCGCCACACCTTGAAGGCCAGGCCGTCGAGGAACATGAACCGGGCGATGGACGTGCCGACGACGTACTCGCGCAGCTGGTCGGCGGCCTCCCTCGGGGCGCCCTCGAGCGACCAGCGCACCGTCAGTCCGTAGCCAGCGTTCATGGCCCCGACGCTAGGTGCCCGCCCCGGGGCACGCCACCGCGTCTCACGACTCGTCCCGCACGCGACGGGGCCCCCGACCGCAGTGGTCGGGGGCCCCGTCGAACGGCGTCAGGCGCAGGTCAGGACAGGCCCTCGCAGTTGTCGATGGCCTCGCCGAGCGCGCGGACCTCGTCGGGGGTCATCTCGACCACCAGCCGTCCGCCCCCCTCGAGCGGCATGCGCAGCACGATGCCGCGGCCCTCCTTGGTGACCTCGAGCGGGCCGTCGCCCGTCCTCGGCTTCATTGCCGCCATGGCGTGCATCCCTTCCTCGGCGCGGCAGCGAAGGTCGCGCCGCGGGGCGGTCCGGCACCGGACCGCCGGACGTAGGCATCCATTATCGCGTAGACCTGCGACGTCACGAAATCCGAAGCCCCGAGGTCACGGGGGGAAGGAACCCCACGGGGTGTACGTGAGCAGGCTGCAGGTCCACCAGAGGATCCCGCCGACGAGGACGAGCACGACGAGCGCCACCCTCCGCTTCCAGTGCGGCACGACCTGCTGCCCGTTGGCGGTGCGCATCGCGACCGAGGCCAGCAGCGCCGCGAGCGGCATGTCGAGGAGGAGGAAGCGCCACATCGAGGTGATCGGCCGCACCACGGCGAAGAGGAAGAACGGGTAGGCCAGCGCCCAGGCCCGCATCTCGACGCTCATCCACCGCCCGTGCCGCCCGAGGACGAGGGCGACGTAGGTGGCCGCCAGGGCGACGAGGACGAGCACCCCGAGCAGGCCCTTGGACTCCCAGGCCCACTGCACCCAGAGGACGAAGGGGCCGTCGGCGGGCTTCTGCCCCCACGCGGCCTGGACGTCGAAGAACGCGGTCGGCACACCGGTCGCGATGCCGGCGACGGCGGGCCAGGCGATCGCGCTGACCCCCACCGCGCCGAGCATCACCACGACGCCCGCGCGCTGCCCCTCGAGCGGCCGCAGGCCCGCGGCCCGTTCCTCGCGCCAGCGGACGACGAGGTGGATGAGGACGGCGATGCCCAGGGCGGGCGCGACCCCACGGGTGAAGCCCAGCGGCACGGCGAGCGCGGCGACGAGCAGGTACTGGCGCCGGACGAGGACGAGGAGGGCGGCCGCGGCCAGGGCCACGGCGAGGGCCTCGGTGTACGGCTTGAGCATGACCGACGTCGTCGGGTAGAAGCACCAGAGGCAGGCGGCGACGAGGGCCAGCCGCTCGCGCTGGGGCTGGCGGGCCGCGTGGTAGGTGCTGCGGAACAGCGCGTGGATGAGGACCGCGGCCACGGCGCCGAGCACGAGGTTGACGACCGCACCCGCGACCGCGAAGGACATCCCCGTGACCATCACGGCCTTCACGAGGTACGGGTACAGGGGGTAGAAGGCCCAGGCGCTGTAGGTGATGCGGCCGTTGTCGGCGTCGACCGGGAGCGGCACCGGGTAGCCGTCCTCGACGATCCGCTGGTACCAGACACCGTCCCAGAGGCCGATGAGGTCACCGACCGTGGGGTCGGGGTGGCCGACGCCGGCCGGGTTCTGGAACCAGGTCGCGGCCACCCACAGGGCGAGCAGCGAGACGACCCGCGAGACGGCGTAGACGGTGAGGATGGTCAGCACGGGGCGGGCCAGCGCCCGCCCGGCGAGCTCGTGGCGGCCGCGCGAGCTGAGCAGCCGGCGCAGCACGGAGCCACCCACCGGCGCCTCGCCGGTCACCGGCTCGGGTGCCGGCGCCACCTCAGCCCTGGCCATCGGTCAGCTCCCTCACGTCCCACACGTACACCCCACCGACCCGCTGCGGGGCGCCCAGCACCGAGGTCAGCGACGACCGCAGCGCCGCGGCGGCCGGGCGGTCCTCGGGCAGGACCACCGCGTCGACGCGGCCCGCCCGCAGGTCCTCGACGAAGCCGGCCCGCTGCTCGGCGCCCACAGGGACCTCGGTGTCGGCCTGGGCGACCTCGGCGAGCCAGCTCGTCAGGCCCGTCGGGGTGGCACCGTACTGCCCGCCGCGCTCCGGCGTGCCGTCGGGTCCGACGAAGTACCCCGCGACGACCGGGAAGCCCCAGCGGGCCGCGGCCTGCCACTCCAGCGCGCGGGCGTCGGCGACGTTGGGTGGCGGGGCGGCCAGCACCGAGCCGCCGTCGTCGACGTGGTCGCGCCACAACCCCTCGGTGAAGAAGGCGGGCACGACGGGCCGGGGGTCGACGACGAGCGGCGTGGGCACGACCGGGAGGAGGGCCAGGACGGCCGTGACGAGCGCCAGCGGCAGCCCGGCCCCGGGCGAGCCGACGTAGCGGTCGACGGCGCGGCGCAGGGCCTCGGTGCCGAGCGCCAGGAGCAGCGCGAGGGCCGGGAGGGCGACGAGCGTGAACCGCGTGGGCAGGACGTTCTCGACGACGGGGACCTGCTCGAGCAGCGCCCAGGGCCCGGGGATGCCGAGCGGGACGCCGTGGAGGGTCACCTCCTCGCCGAGCGAGAGCCAGCAGGTGACGAGGACGACGGCCGTGAGGGAGCGGACGAGGACGCTGCGCCACAGGAGGAGCACGGTGGCGCCGGCCGCGACCCAGAGCGGGATCCCGAAGAACGAGTTCTCCTCGGTGCGGTTCATCGACAGCGCGGCCGAGGCCCAGGGGTCGGCACCGACCGTGCGGGTGGCCCTCCCCCACAGCTGGGCGAGGTCGTTGCCGGCGGGCGGGTGGTAGATCGAGGCGTAGCTCTGGGGCCCGCGGAACTGCCACCACAGCGGCAGCGCGACGAGGGCGAGGGCGACGAGCCCACCGATGCCGAGGCCGGTGAGGGCGGGCCGCAGCGGCGGCCGGCGGTGGGCCAGCCACACCGCGCCCCCGACGAGCACGCCGAGGGCGGTCAGCAGCAGGACCTCCTCGCCGATGAGCACCTGCCAGGCGGTGAGCAGGCCGAGGACCACGCCGTCACGCACCGGGCGGCGGCCCTCGACGACGCGCAGCAGCCGGTCGAGGATGACCGGTACGAGCGCCTGCACGACGAAGTTCGGGTGGCCGTTCGCGTGGCTGACCATCCCCGGGCCGAAGCCGGCCAGCGCCCCGGCGAGGAAGGCCGCGGCCGGGTGCACGGCGAGGCGGCGCCGCACGAGCCAGTACCAGGCCGAGGCGGTGAGGGTCAGGCCGAGCAGCTCGACGAGGACGAAGGTGACCTCGGGACCGGCGAGCAGGGTGAGCGGGGCCAGCGGCACCCCGAGCCCGAGGATCGAGGCGTTGGCCATGAGGTTGACGCCGGTCGGGAAGTTCTGGAGGTCGCTGGCGAACGGGTTCGAGAAGGTCGAGAGGTTGTGTGCCGTGGCGCCGAGGTACCACTCGAAGGCCTGCTGGTCCTGGACCCCCTGGGACAGGTACCCGGTGCGGACGGCTCCGAGCAGCCCGAGGGTCACGTAGGCGGCGATGCCGAGGTAGACCAGGGGCGCGAGCAGGTCACGAACCGTCAGCGGCGCGGGCCGTCCGGCAACCGGGTCGGGGCCGGCTGCCGGACGCGCTCGAGGGGGCGGGTCGTCCTCCGGGCCGGCGGGCGGGGTCGAGGGCACGGCGTCCGGGAACGCCGTCGGCGCGCCCGGTGCGGCCGGGACGTCACGGCCGCTCAGCCGGGCGATCTCGCGGTCCCGCTCGGCGATCCGGGCCTCGACGCGGTCGACGACCTCGTCGACCTTGTCCATCCGGTAGCCCCGGTGTGCGAGCCGGTAGGTGGGTCCGCCGGCGTCCGGGGTCGCGGCGCCGACCCGCTCCCGACCGAGCCACCAGGCGCCCGCGACGAGCACACCGACGCCGACGACGGCCGCGAGCACCGACCAGGTCACGGGCGCACACCCCCGGCGCGGGCCTCCGCCCCGGCGACCAGGCCCTCGACGACCCGCCCGAAGAGCAGCGGGCCGAGCCGGTCCCCGAGCGGTCGGGTCAGGCGGTGCAGCCCCGGGAGCCAGATCTCCTCGGTCCAGACGACCTCGGTGGCGGCACCCGCGTCCGCGACGGTGATGTCGGCCCAGCCGCGCAGGAACCAGCCGGTCTTGACGAGGCGCAGCCGGTGCCCGGGCTCCAGCGCGGTGACGAGCATCCGGTCCGCGCCGGCGACGGGGCCGAGCCGGGTGACCGCCGAGACCTCGGCGCCGAGGACCAGCCCGCCCTCCGGGACGGCGACGTCGGTGAGCGGCACGTGCCGCGTGTGCTCGCGCAGGTCGGTGACGACGGCCCAGGCCACCTCGCGCGGCAGGGTCGTGGTGCGGCGGACCGTGAAGGCCATCAGCCCTCCTCGGCCCGCAGCCGGGCGACCTCGCGCTCGCGCTCGGCGAGGGTCTGCGCCAGCGCGTCGAGGTGGGCGTCGACGTCCTCCATCCGGTAGCCGCGGGGAGCGGTGTCGAACCGGACGTCGACGACGTCCCGGGCGGCGGGCTCGTCGGGGAGGCCGTGGTCGGGGGTCGTGTGCACGGCGTCCGCGAGCGGGTCGACGGGGATCCGTCCCGTGGCGACCCCGAGGACGACCGCGACGAGCGCGATCGCGACGAGGGCGAGGAGGACGGGGACCACGGGCCGATCCTACGGTCCCGAGCCGGGGCTACTCCGGGTGCGTACCGGCGGCGGACGCCCCGCCCGGGGCCCGGTGGTCGGCCTCGACGATGGTGCGGACCGCCTCGTCGACGTCGTCGGTGAGGGTGAGCAGGGCGAGGTCCTTCGCGCTGATCGTGCCCGCCGCGGCCGCGGTGTCGCGCAGCCACGCGAGCAGCCCGCCCCAGTACTCGGTGCCGACGAGGACGATCGGGAAGCTCGTGACCTTCTGGGTCTGGACGAGGGTGACCGCCTCGAACAGCTCGTCGAGGGTGCCGAACCCGCCGGGCAGGACGATGAAGCCGCACGCGTACTTGACGAACATCGTCTTGCGGGCGAAGAAGTAGCGGAAGTTCACGCCGAGGTCGACGTGGGGGTTCAGGCCCGCCTCGAAGGGCAGCTCGATGCCCAGGCCGACCGAGGTGCCCCCCGCGGCCAGGGCCCCCTTGTTCGCGGCCTCCATCGCACCCGGACCGCCGCCGGTGATGACGGCGTACCCGGCGCCGACGAGGGCCCGACCGACCTGCTCGCCGAGCGCGTACTCGGGGGCGTCCGGGCGGGTGCGGGCGGAGCCGAAGACGCTGACCGCCGGTCCGAGCTCGGCGAGCGCGCCGAAGCCGTTGACGAACTCGGACGTGATCCGCATGACGCGCCACGGGTCGGTGTGCAGCCAGTCGGCCGAGCCGCGGGAGTCGAGGAGGCGCTGGTCGGTGGTCGAGCGCGGCACCTGGGACCCGCGCATGAGGACCGGGCCCTGGAAGTAGTCGCGGTCCCCGGGGCGCGGTGCGGGGGGCTCGCTCGGCGTCGGTGTCTCCACGTCGGTCACCCTAGCCGCGGCCGGTGGCGGGTCAGCCGAGCCAGCGCAGCAGCGCGGCCTCGCAGTCCACGTACTGCCGCACGGGGCACTGCTCGTCGTCCATGTGCGCGAGGTTGGGGTCACCGGGGCCGAAGTTGACGGCCGGCACGCCCATCGCGGAGAAGCGGGCGACGTCGGTCCAGCCCTGCTTGGCCTCGACGGGGAGGCCGAGCGCCTCGACGAAGGCCCTGGCCGCCGGCAGGTGCAGCCCCGGCCGGGCGCCGGCCGCGTTGTCGACGACCTCGACCTCGAAGCCGGCGAACACCTCGCGGACGTGGGCGTCGGCGTCCTCCTCGGTCAGGGACGGCGCGTAGCGGTAGTTGACGGTCACGACGCAGCGGTCGGGGATGACGTTGCCGGCGATGCCGCCCTCGACCTTGACGGCGTTCAGCGCCTCGACGAACTCGAGGCCGTCGACCTCGCGCGTCTGCGGCCGGTAGGCGACGAGGCGGGCCAGCACCTCGGCAGCGTCGTGGATCGCGTTGTGCCCCTTCCACGGTCGTGCCGAGTGGGCAGCGATCCCCTTGGTGGACACCAGGGCTCGCAGCGTGCCCTTGCAGCCGCCCTCGACCCGGGCGTCGGTGGGCTCGAGCAGCACCGCGAAGTCGGCGTCGTCGATGAGCTCGGGCGCCTGCTCCTGGACGTGGAGCAGGCCGTTGAACTGCGAGTCGATCTCCTCGCCCTCGTAGAAGACGTACGTGACGTCGCGGCTCGGCTCGGCGACCTCGTGGAGGACGCGGAGCATCACGGCGACACCGCCCTTCATGTCGACCGTCCCGCGCCCCCAGAGGACCTCGCCGTCGGCGCCCTCGACCCGGCGGGTCGGCAGGTTCACCGGGTCGGCCGTCAGCGGCACGGTGTCGAGGTGGCCGGCGAGCACGACCCGCTCGTCGCGACCCAGCTCCGTGCGGGCCACGACGGTGTGGCCGATGCGGGTCACCTCGAGCCGACCGGTGGCGCGCACCGCGGCCTCGACCGCGTCGGCGAGCGCGGCCTCGTCGAGGCTCACCGAGGGGATGTCGCAGACGGCGGCCGTCAGGGCCGTGACGTCGGCACCGAGGTCGAGGGCGGGGGTGCTGGCAGCCATGCCGTCCACCCTAGTGAGCCGTCGACGCCCTCCGGGGAGACCCCCGCCGCCCCCGTACCCTTGGGGCCATGACGCGCACCGCCTGGGGCCACGGCCTCCTCACGAGAACGCACGACGGCACCGTCCTCGACGCGTGGTACCCCGCCCCGGCCCTCGGCGAGCCCGACGGCTCCGGCGTGCCGGAGGAGCTCGGCGCGCTCGTCGGCGAGGACGACCTGCGCCGCGTCACCCGCGAGGCGGTCACCGTCTCGGTCGACCTCGACGCCTCCCCCGCGAGCACCGAGGACGCCTACCTGCGCCTGCACCTGCTCTCGCACCGCCTCGTCGCACCGAACAGCATCGACCTCGACGGCCTCTTCGGCGTCCTGCCCAACGTCGTGTGGACCTCGCAGGGCCCGTGCGCCGTCGAGGGCTTCGAGGCCACCCGCGCACGCCTGCGCACCCGCGGGCCGGTGCAGGTCCTGTCCGTCGACAAGTTCCCCCGGATGGTCGACTACGTCGTGCCCTCCGGCGTGCGCATCGGCGACGCCGACCGCGTCCGTCTCGGGGCGCACCTCGCGAGCGGCACCACGGTGATGCACGAGGGCTTCGTCAACTTCAACGCCGGCACGCTCGGGACCTCGATGGTCGAGGGGCGGATCAGCCAGGGCGTCGTCGTCGGCGACGGCTCCGACATCGGCGGCGGCGCCTCGACGATGGGCACCCTCTCCGGCGGCGGCACGGAACGGGTCAGCATCGGCGAGCGTTGCCTCCTCGGAGCCGAGGCGGGTCTCGGCATCGCCCTCGGGGACGACTGCGTCGTCGAGGCCGGGCTGTACCTGACGGCCGGGACGAAGGTGACCCTGCCGGACGGCACGGTCACCAAGGCGCGCGAGCTGTCGGGGCAGTCGGGCCTGCTGTTCCTGCGCAACTCGGTGAGCGGCACCGTCGAGGCCCGTCCCCGCGACGGGCACGGCATCGTGCTCAACTCCGCGCTGCACGCCAACGACCGACCCGGCCCCACCCATCCGCCCACGAGCCTCCGGAGGACACACCCCATGCCGCGCACGCCCCGGGGCGCCCTGACCCTCGCCGAGGAGCAGCCGCGCTCGCGCGGCCGCCGCCGGCTGGCCGGCGTCCTCGCCGTGCTCGTCGTCGGGGTGCTCGCCGCCGGCGGGTGGGTCGGCATCCAGCGCCTCGTCCACGCCGTGTCCGGCGAGCAGTGCCGCGTGACCGCCGGCGGGTCGGGCTACGACTGGGGTCCGGACCAGGCGAGCAACGCCGCCGCGATCACGGCCATCGCCGTCAAGCGCGAGCTGCCGCCGCGGGCCGCCTCCATCGCCATCGCGACGGCGATGCAGGAGTCGAAGGTCCGCAACGTGCGCTTCGGGGACCGCGACTCGCTCGGGCTCTTCCAGCAGCGCCCCTCGCAGGGCTGGGGCACGGCCGAGCAGATCCTCGACCCCGAGTACTCCACGAACAAGTTCTACGACGCGCTCGTCAAGGTCGAGGGCTACACGTCGATGGACATCGCGGTGGCCGCCCAGGCGGTGCAGCGCTCGGCCGCCGGTGAGGCCTACGCCCAGCACGAGGGCCAGGCCCGGGTGACCGCGTCCGTGCTCTCCGGGCAGACCCACGCCGGCATCGGGTGCGCCCTGCGCGACCCGGAGTCGGCCGGCTCCCCCGCCGACGTCGCCGCGCTGCTCACCAAGGACTTCGGCATCGAGTCGAGTGTCGAGGGCTCGACCGTGCGGGTGCGCGCCGGCTCGCAGGACCTCGCGTGGGCCGTCGCGTCGTGGGGCGTGGCGCGGGCCGCCGACACCGGCGTGGTCCGGGTCTCCACCGGCGGACGGGAGTGGACCCGGTCGATGGAGGACAGCGCCCTCACCTGGGCCTCGGGCGCCGGCACCGGCGAGCGCGAGGTCGTCCTCCACCTCGCCTGACCGGGCCGGCACCGACCGACCGACGACACGCAGGGCCCGCCCGCGCCACGTCACAGGACGGCCCGGAGCACCGAGTCGTGCCGCCGACTGCGCACCCCACGGGTCAGCGCGAGGTCGTCCTCCACCTCGCCTGACCGGGCCGGCACCGATCGAGCGACCGACCGACGACACGCAGGGGCAGGCCCCCGGTCGGACCGTGCTCACGGCCGCGACTGCGCCGACCACCGTGTCGTCGGCCGGGACGGGGCAGCCCGCCGGACGCAGCACGGCCCGGCATCCTCGCGGGTGCCGGGCCGTGCTGCGTGCGGGGTCGCTCAGCGCTGGTCGAGGGCGACGTAGTCGCGCTCGCCCTCACCGGTGTAGACCTGCCGCGGGCGGCCGATCTTGGTCGCCGGGTCCTCCATCATCTCGCGCCACTGGGCGATCCAGCCGGGGAGGCGGCCGAGGGCGAAGAGGACGGTGAACATCCGGGTCGGGAAGCCCATCGACTTGTAGATCAGGCCCGTGTAGAAGTCGACGTTCGGGTAGAGCTTGCGCTCGACGAAGTAGTCGTCCGCGAGGGCGATCTCCTCGAGGCGCATCGCGATCTCGAGCAGCTCGTCGCCGCCGCCGGTCTTGGCGAGGATGCTGTGCGCGGTGTCCTTGATGATGGCCGCGCGCGGGTCGTAGTTCTTGTAGACCCGGTGCCCGAAGCCCATGAGCCGGACGCCGTCCTCCTTGTTCTTGACCTTGGCCATGAACTCGTCGGTGGTGAAGTCGGCGTTCTGGATGCGCTCGAGCATCTCGAGGACGGCCTGGTTGGCGCCGCCGTGCAGCGGGCCGAAGAGGGCGTTGATGCCGGCCGAGACCGACGCGAAGAGGTTGGCCTGCGAGGACCCCACGAGCCGGACCGTGGAGGTCGAGCAGTTCTGCTCGTGGTCGGCGTGGAGGATGAGCAGGAGGTCGACGGCCTTGACGATCTCGGGGTCGATGTCGTACGCCGTCGCGGGGACGCCGAAGGTCATCCGCAGGAAGTTCTCGACGAGGCTGAGGTCGTTGTCCGGGTAGAGGAACGGCTGCCCGATCGACTTCTTGTACGCGTACGCCGCGATGGTCGGCAGCTTGGCGAGGAGGCGGATGGTCGAGATCTCGACCTGCTCCTCGTCGAAGGGGTCGAGGCTGTCCTGGTAGAAGGTCGACAGCGCCGACACCGCGGAGGACAGGACGGGCATCGGGTGCGCGTCGCGCGGGAAGCCCTGGAAGAAGCCCTTGAGGTCCTCGTGGAGCATCGTGTGCTCGCGGATGCGGTCCTCGAAGGCGGTCAGCTCGGTGGGGGTCGGGAGCGACCCGTAGATGAGCAGGTACGAGGTCTCGAGGAAGGTCGAGCTCTTCGCGAGCTGCTCGATGGGGTAGCCGCGGTAGCGCAGGATCCCCTCGTCGCCGTCGATGTAGGTGATGGCGCTGGTGCAGCTCGCGGTGTTCGTGAAGCCGGAATCGTAGGTGAAATACCCCGTTTCCTTGGTCAGCT
>QAXK01000097.1:0-16034 GCA_004335735.1 Chlorella sp. KRBP
TGTACATCTGGCACAGCCATGTCTGGCAAGCTTGCAGATTCCAGTGTGAAGAGTCATACGGCGTGCGTGCACCGAGAGGACAGCGGATCATCAAGCTAAGCATCAGCCCACCCTGCAGCGTGCACCTTTTGTCACGCTGTCGTGCTGTGCGTGATATGCGCAGGTGGTCTTTGTGTCCTCTGGCAACACACACGATGTGGTCGAGGTCTCCGGAAGTGAGTGGCCACACTTGGGCTGTATCATGCCATCAGGTCTCCCTGCGGGTGCACCTGGAGAGGGACAGCAAGCAACCTTGCAGCGGTACAGTCACGATCTCTCTGCTGCGGTGGTGCACTGCACACTGCGCCACGATTCGTGTGCCGACCTTGCGCCACGCGCACTGCCGCTTGTCCTCTGCCCACTTGCAGACTCGTGCGGCGCTACCCCCGTGCCCAACGGCATGTTCCAGCCAATCACCAGCGGCGCCTTCACCTCGGCGCCCATCGCGCTCAGCACCGCCGGCAGCCGCACCTTCATCTGCACGGTCGGAGGTGGCGGTGAGTGGCCGCACTTGCAACGACCACGCTTATGCAGAGTGGCCATGCTATGCACGCACGCACGCACGCACGCACGCATGGGGTACGGCTGTTCGGCTTGCCCTGCCATTGCAAATTGCGCCCTGCACGATGTGCTCGCTGTGCGCTGGATGTTTCTGGCCGCAGGTCACTGCGCCGCTGGCATGATTGTGACGTACAACGTCGTGTGCTAAGGCGCCTGCGGAGTGCGCCTGGACGTCCCGACATCCCAGCACAGCGACAAGCTGCATTGCTAACCTGTGACGAGCGATCCTTTACCTTACCATCCCCTTTACCACACTCTTCCCCAAGTGCACTGCCTACGCCTTCCATCTCCTTAAGCTCCCGCCCCCTCGCCTCTGACGCTGCCATGCAAGTGCGCCACATGCACCACAGCACATGCGCTGGCGCCAGCGCGCGTCACGTGCTGCGTGTGCTGCGTACCGCCCGCCCACTCTCCGCCTCCGCAATCCCCTTGACGACACGACCCGCTGACACACGCCGGGAGCGAGATGCAGTATGAATACATGCATGCGCCGCTGGCACCACATGGGTGCGGCGCATGTGCAATGCGAGTCGAGTCAAACGGCCTTCAACAGAGCACGCGTTGAGGAAACGTTGCACAGGCCCCTGTGCGTGGAAGCCCGTGCTTGCCCACCTAACCTTTTTGCCACCTCCTAGGGGGTTGCTGTCTCCGTCACAGCTATACAGAACATCGCACCGCAACTGTTGACAGCAGGATGGTGGCTGCTGGTTGGTTCTGTGTCGGCGCGTTTGGCCTTTCCCTTTTTCCTTTCTGCTTGCTGCTTGTGATTGCCCAGTCTGTACGACTGGGTGGGCTGAGAAAAGGCAGCTTGGATCGCCGCTCGTGCATGCGATTCTTGCCCAGCCAACTAAATGTCCCCGCCTCTTCCTCCTCAGGACTTACTTGCAAGAATGCCACAACGGTCTGAAATGCGCTCTGGCACAAGGCAAAGAGACAAGAGGCACACACTGCGGATACGACAGACGAGAGCTTGCATATACTTGCACGAGCAGCACAGCAGCAGCCTCAACACAATCCACGCCAGCAACCACAACCCAACCACCACCCACCCGTGCGACCCGACCTGCACTGCGCAAAATCGCCCAACCGAGGCTGCGCCAGGTTCACGCAGCTGGCTTGCAAGCAATACTCCCACCGGTTCCTCAGACAGCAACTTTGCTGCCGCTCTCATGCACACACGACGTGGTCAAGTCTGTCAGGTCTGCTTTGTAATTCCCGTCGCAAGTCCCGTCGAAGATCACCGCTGCAGATCACTGTCAAAATGGGGAGCCGGCACACCACCCTCTAAAGCCCTGCCTGCCGGCTTGCTCAAAACTGCAGCACCACCCTGCTCAGCCCCGCGAAACTACCAAACAGCTCTGCCGCTCCCTCTCCCGTTGCTGCTGCCCGCCCCGTTCACCACCATGCTTGCACTACGCGTCAGCCCACGTGCGACGCACTACGCGTCAGCCTTGCCACTCCCGCTTCCCGACGACGACGCAATCCCGTTGCTGCTGCCCGCCCCGTTCACCACCACGCCCGCTGGTGATGCGCTGCCCCTCCGACCTCCCTTCTTGCCGCCACCGCCACCCGCCCGCACGCCCGCAACCACAGGCTCACCCGCCTCCCCTCCCGCCGCCGCACCCGCACCCGCACCCGCTGGCGCCGACGATGCGCCAAACCCACCCTTGTTCCCGCCACCGTTCGCAGGGCTGCTGCCCTTGTTAGGCCGGCTCTGGTTGCTGGCGTTGTTGTTGTTGTTGCCGTTGGTGCCCTTGGCAGCCTGCTTCTGCTTGAGGGCCTCGAGCGAGGTCTTGAGCGTGGCGAACTCGGCGTCGGCCTGCGCCTGCGCCTGCTGGTGGCCCTGAAGCAGCACGTCGAGCTGGGCCCTGCGCGCACGCGCAAGCACGGGTCACGTCGTGAGGAGCATCGTTAGCTTGGCGCGGTGAGGTGAGGTCGGGCAAGAGGGTGAAGGTGACGCAAGTCACTGCGAAGCGCGCGCTCACCTGAGCTGCTTGGCCTGCGCCTCTGCGCCCTCCCTCGCCGCACGCTCGGCCGACAGCTCCTGCGCCGCCTTGGCCGCCTGCGCCTGCGCCGCCGCCGTGTCGGCGCGCACCGTCTCCAGCTCGCGCGACGACTGCGCGACCAGCTCGTCGCGCTGCGCCGCCGTGCGGGAGGCGTCCTGCTCCGCTGACGCCAGGCGAGCCTGCGCACGCGGAGGGGGAGGGGGGCAGTTGCGAGGCGGACAAACGTGAGGAACACAGCGGCGGAGACGGGCTGCGGTCTGTCATCGGGGCAGCGCGAGAGGGACACTTTCGCGAGCCTCACCTGCACGTCCTTGAGTTGTGCGCCCAGCGACGCGGCCAGCTGCTCGCGCTCCCGATGAGACTGGGCCTCCAGGTCCGCCACCCGCGCCTGCGAGCACCACCGCCAAACAAACGTCGATCCGCCGCATCGACGGTGCGCTTGCGCGTTCAATCACGTCTGTGCGGGGCGGGGAGATGCGGGGCGAGAGAGGAGCAGGGGACCGACTACTCACCTTGGCGGCGCGCACTTCGTCGGCCAGCACCTGCTTGGCCGTGGTCTCGCGCGTGCTCGTCGCCTCGAGGGCCGCAAGCTGCGGCAACCACGCCAGGGGGCCACGGGACGCACGTCAGCGCTATGCGATCGCTGGGTGGGCGTGCGCTCTCTGCGTTTTAGCCTCCCGACCCAGCCTTCCCTGCTCCCCCACTGTTCCCTCTTCTCTTCCCCCCTCAGCCCCGTTTCCCCCTCAGCCCCTCCTGCACCACAACACACACCTGCTGGCGTGCCTGGTCAAGCTCCGCTGCCAGCGCGCTGTTCTTGATGTCAGCCGCCATCTTGGCAGCCTTGGCGGTGTCAGACTCGGTCACGGCGGCGCTCAGGCGGCGCGTGAAGGAGGCGTTCATGTCGGACATTTGCGCACGCATCTCCACGCCGGCATTCTGCGCACGCACGCGAGCACATGCCAAAGACAAGGCTTGAGCACCGCACTCCCCCCACACGCCTGCAGCGCCAGCCCTGCACTCGATACCAGCACCTGCCAGGCACCAGGGCTGGAATGCTGAACGGTACCAACTGAACCTGCTTCAAACAGCCGCCCCGACCAACGGCATGCAGCAAAAACAACAACAGGCAACAGAGCAGGCACACTTCGACTTCGCACCATTGACACCTGATACATGTATGCCCTCTAAGCTTATTACACACACGCACCTGCAGCTCTGCAATCTGCCGCTTGAGCACCTCGGCCTCCTGCCGGAGCGCCGCCGCCGCGCCCTTCTCGCCCTCGAGCTGAGAGGCCGCCGCCTTTGCGTCCTGCCGCGCCTTCTCCAGCGCCCTCTCGAGCTCGGCCTTGCTGCTGCGCTCGCCCTGCCGCCACACCACGCACAGCACGCACAGCACGCTGGTCAAACACAGCACCGGTACCGCACTACCCGCAGTGTCGCAAGGCTGAGGCCTGCCCGATGCTGAGGCAAAGGCCAAGGCAACAACAACAGCAACAACAACAGCACACCAACTGGAGCGAGCGCTGGCCAGTGCTTCAGTTCTCTTCCGCACCCCACACCCGCACCTTGAGTTGCTCTGCCGTCTGTGACAGCTGTCCCTGCACCTCGGCCAGCTGGCCCTTGAGGTTCGTGACGGCGCCCTGCAGCTCCTTGGACGTCTGGCGCTCCGTCTGCAGCTGCGTCTCCGCCTGCCGCACGCTGGCCTGGAGTGCCTCCACCTGCAGGGCGAATGGAGTGTAGGAGACGAGGTTAGAACAGCAGGAGGCATCAAGGCACCAGGGCAGGCCACAGAAGCACCCATAGAAAGTGCCAAGGGGAATAAGCAAGGGAAGAAGCGGCCAAACGCAGGCCGTCAGCGCTGGCAGCGGCACCCCAAGCCAACCCAACCAAGCGCAAAACGCACCGTGGCCGTGAGCTCCTTGTTGCGCGCCTGCACCTGCTCCAGCTGCTGCTGCGTGCTGGTCAGGCTCATCTGGCTCTCCGTCAGAGACGCCTTGAGCTGACGCGCTTCCTCACGGGCCGCTGCCGCCTGCAGCAGCAAGCACCACGCCACCACCACCAGTGCCACCACCACCACCGTTAGCATACATGAACCTGTCAGGTGCCCCAACCAGTGCAGCACTTGATAGCACAAGTGCCCACACTGCACCCGCGAACATTGCCACCATCACCACTGTGAGCTCGAGTGCTGTCAGCAGCAGGTGCGGCACTCGACGGCCACTACACTGCACCCGCCGACGCTGCACCCGCCGCCGTCCAGCTGCGCCCGCCGCAACACCCCAGCCGCTGCAACACCAACTACAGCACCAGCACGCACGCACCGCGTCACGCTCCTCCACCAGCTGCTGGTTGACCTGCTGCAGCTCCTGCTCCAGCCTTGCGCGCTCGCCCGCCGCCGCGTTTGCATCGGACTGCGCCTTGAGGGCGATGTCGGCGGCGCTGGTGCGGAGCGAGCGCATGGCTTCGCGCATGTCCATGGCCTCACGCCCCACCTGCAGGCAGGCACACAACACACAAGCACATGACAGTCCTGTCTTGCCTTTGGAGTCCCTGGCCTGCGGACCTGGCTTTGGAGCACAGAACAGTGCAGTGGTTCAAGGTGTGTGCAGTGGGCCAGAATGTGTTCAAGGGCCTTGCGGTGCACCACCACGCGCGCGCACGTGTGTCGCACCTGGTGCACGCGGAGCGAAGCGAGCAAGCAAGTATCACGCGGCTTGCACGTTCCGCAGCAGCGTGGACTGCTGGGTGAGGTGGCGCGGAGCAAAGCAAGCCAGCATCAGGCAGCGCGCACCTTCTGCAGCAGCGTGGACTGCTGGTTGAGGCGCGAGTTGTTCACCTCGACCTCCTTCTCCAGCTCGGCCGCCTTGGCCTCCGCCTCGTCAGCCTGAGCAGTCTTGGAGTCCAGCGCTTGCTGCATGCACGTACACCAACCACGGGGGAAGCGGCATACCGCTCTCGTTAGGCGCAGCCACGGGCGGAGCAGCATAGAACTCTTCATAGGTGCGAGTTTGCCATGGAGAAACTTCGTTGTTGCTGATGCTGATGCCTACCCGTCAGCCGGAACATGACTGCAGGCGGGTCGCTGATGTCGACACACTGCTGTCGTGCCGTCGTCAACAGTAGCGGCAGCCACCCACCATGAGCGCCATCGTCAGCAGCAGCGTCAGCGGAGAGAGAGACTGCTTGATTTCGGATCCACCAAGGACAGCCACCCACCTTGAGCTTCTCTGACGTGACGACGGCCTGGCCCAGCGACTGCTCCACCTGCTTCATGGCCTCCTTCATGCGCAGTGCGTCATGGCCCACCTGCAACACACCACATCAGGCGTGGGCGAGTTCATCATTCGCACCTCGTGGCAGATTGTGCACCAGCACACGCATGCCTTGCCACCAGCACACGCCACCAGCACACGCACGCCTTGCCGGACACCTCATCCACGCCCACAAAAGGATAAGCTTAGGGATTGAGCGGGGCCCCCTCCTGCTGCTGGCCACGGCCTTGTCACCTTGCGTGTACACTCGGAGCTGCTGGTTGTGCTGCTGGGTGGGCGGGGTGAGGCAAGCCAGGGAATAAAACCCTTCACACACCCTCCAAAGACACACACCTTGCGTGCCAGGTCCCGCTCCGTGGACAGCGTTGCCTCCGCCCTCTCCAGCTGCTCCTTGACCGCCCTGGCCTCGGCCTCTGCCACAAACTTGGCGGCCCGCTGCGCCTCTGCAGCCTCCTTTGCGGCGGCGGCCTCGGCACGCACAGCGGCGGCCAGCTTCTTCTCGGCTTCCAGGGCGCGGGAGGAGACGTCGGCGGCGCGCTGGCTCGACTCGCGCTCGCGCTTCTCCGTCGCCAGCTGCAAAGCGTGGGAGAGGATGGTGGGAACGAATGGGCATGAAACAGGAGGGCGGGAACGGAGCAAGCGAGCGGTGGTGGTGGCCACCAAGGTGTGGGCGCGCATAGGGTGTGCGTGGAGTGTTGGGAAAGGCATGGGATGGGTGCGAATGGGTTGTTTGGCGAGCCTCAGGCAACTCACCATTCCGTTTGAATAATCACGAAACGTGTTTCATCGTTTGTGTGTGTGTTAGGGTTTTATCTTCATCAGCTCGCCGTGGATGCAACATGCCGTGCCATGGAGTGCGTGAGCCGTGCTCCCGATCCCTGCTCTGTTGCTCTGCTGCTGCTGCTGCTGCTGCTGTGTGCTGCGTCCCCACATTCCCCACGCGCCCATGCCCCCGTCCCCCTGCCCATGCCACGCCAGTGCCCATGCCAAGCCCACACGTGCCAGCAGCCACGACCACACACTCACCAGCCTAGCCGCCTGCTCGCTGCTGGCCGTCAGGTCCCTCTTGAGCTTGGCCGACAGCTGCTGCTCCTGCTCCAGGCTGCGGCGCACCTCACTGGCCTGCTGCCTGAGCTGCTGCACCAGCGTGCGCTCGGCGCTCAGCTCGCCACCCAGCTGCTCCTCCGACATCTGCGCGTGTGGCGAGGACACAGCACGGTGCAGGTGGCACCAGTTTTGGCGGTGGCTTGGTGCATCGTCTTTGGGCAGAACAGGGCATGCCCGGGGGGTTGCACACCGCGTTGCAGCTGCATCTGCTGACAGAGGGACAGGCTCACAGCGTCGATTGAGCGAGCCAGGCCGAAGTTCGAGACCACAACCTTCGGACGCGCGGCGCACCTGCTTCTTGTTGTTGAGCACAAACACGTAGCCGCCCAGCCCGCCGCCCACAGCCAGGCCCAGCACGTTGAGCAGCCCCACAATGCCGTTGCTGCCCTCCTTGTCGTCCTCCTGCGGCGCCACCTTGGCGGGTGCCGCCGGCGCCACCTTGGAAGCGGGTGCGGCAGCTGGTGCAGGTGCGCGAGCAGCGGGTGCAGGCGCAGCCACCACAGCAGGCGCTGGGACAGCGACGACAGCAGCCTTGGCGGCCTTGGCCTCAGCCTGGGCGTTCTCAGCGGCGGCGATGGCGCGGAGGGCCTCGGCGCGAGCGGCGGCGGCCTGGGCCTCGGCGGCCTCCTCCTTGCGCTTCTCGCTCTGCAGCTCCCTGCTGAGGTTGAGCAGCTGCTCCTTGAGCGCGGCGAGCTCTGCGGCGTTCTGCGCCGACGAGTCGGCCTGGCGGCGCACCTCCAGCACCGGCGCCTGCGCCCACGTGCCCCACACCATGCCTGATGGCAGACGCAATATGCACGCTCATGCATGCTGCGTGTCCCTCGGTGTTTGCCGCACCTGGTATGTCGTGAGCGCCTTGGCGTGCGGCAGGGAGCCGCTTCGAGCCTCGATGATCTTGGCGAGCTCTCGGGCCTCGGCGAGCTGCGACTCCGTCAGCGACTGCGCCATCACTGGCTGGCTGTTGACCATCAGCACCTGCGCGTGAAGGCGGCGACGGTCGAGCACGATGGCTGAGGTGGCACGATGAGGATCAAGTGCACCACACGCGCGCCCGGCACGCGAGCAGCGAGCCAATCCGGCGCGATGATGCATCGCACTCACGCCAGTGGTGATGACGGCTGCAGCGACGCTGCGGAGCCACGCGACGTCCGCCTGTGCCCGGCTGCGGCACCGCTCGGCGAGCGTGGCCTTCGCGACCGGCTGCTGGGCAGATGCTGGCTTGCTGGTCGTCGTCGCGCCGGCGCGCACAGACGAGCGTGCACTGGCAGGTCCAGTCCGGGTCATCGTGCTCGACATCGCCATGGTGGAGTGCTCCTCGAGGACAGGTGACTCTTGCACCAAGTCTTGCCTTCCGCAGCACCGCTTGGAGGGCGCTTTAGCGAGTCTTTCGAGTTCGCACATGGGGTGTCAAGCCCTGAGGGTGAAAAATCGTGCGAGAGCAAGGAAGGCGAACGCGCAGACGGCACAAAGCAGGCTATAGGGAGGATGGCTGTGCGTGGCAGGATGCACGAGGACCACCCGGAGGCCGCTCTGCTCTTCGTCGGCAGTTGGCCATCCGCCGCGAGTTCCACGACCACAAGCAAGCGCTGACCACGCCAGCCGAGCAGCAGCTGGTAAAGGCCATCTAGTCCCTTACCTCAGGCAGCCTTCGGTTCGCCGGCCGGCGAAGCGCCACCCGCGACTGGTCGTGATGTCGGCCGTGCACGCCACAGACGCCGAGATAGAGTCGCTGCTCGGAGTCGTGCGGGTGAGCGCGCGTGGTGCCGAACGCCGGTGAGGCCTTCTGCCGCTCCCTGCGTCCTGCTCCGCTCGCCGTTGACCACGACGTACGTCAAAATGTTGCCAAAACACACACACGCAGGAGAAGAATGGGCGGTCCAGGCGCAGCTCAGTGGTCACGCTGGGCGAGGAGCACGTGCGGCTGGCTTCCGTGCTGGCCGCTGGGGTGGAGGACTCGCTGTTCGAGCATCACTACACCGAGCTGCAGAAGGAGGAGCAAGCGCGCCAGGATGTGAGCAGCGCCAGTGTGCTCTTGCATGTTAGCAAGGTGCACTCTGCGGGGCCACCTACTGCATCCTGATGGGACTCACCTGCCCGCAACGCATCGCGCATCCCGCAGGCGTGGCATGCCGAGATGCAGCGCAAGATCGAGGAGCAGTCCAAGCAGCGCCTCTCCAAGTGGGAGGAAGCTGCCTTCGCCTTTGACAAGCAGGTCCGAGCCGCCGTGCTCATCCAGCGCGCCATGCGCCGCTGGCGCGAGCACCGCGCCAAGCGCCTCGCCGCCGCAGGCACCACCACCGGCAGTCCTGACGGTGCCCGCACACCAGTGCCCCCGCCCGGCACCGCCACAGGCACCCGGCGCGCCCGCCGCGTGAGTGTGGACGCACCGGACATGCCTCCTGGTATGGGGAAGGACAACCGCGCTGGCGCGGCGCCGCAGCAGGGGATGAGCAGGGCGAGGAGCGCCAGGCAGCGCAGGGTGAGCGTGGCGGAGGCGGGGGCGGCGCAGCTGGCGGCGCAGGCGCAGGCTATGGCGTCGGCGGAGCAGTGGCTGGCCAAGCAGGAGGACAAGCAGCGGCAGCTGAATGAGCAGCAGCGGCAGCTGAATGAGCAGCAGCAGCAGCACGACCTGCTCAAGAGGCAGCAGGAGGCGGCGGCCCCGCCACAGCCTGAGGAGGAGCAGCAGCACATGGCAGCTGCCACGGCGCAGCCAGGCGAGCAGCAGCAGCAGCAGCAGCACGTGGAGGCGGCCACGGCGCAGCCAGGGGAGCAGCAGCAGCAGCTCGAGGAGCACGGCAATCAGCAGGTTGAGGTGCCTGCACAGGAAGCGCTTGCTGCAGAAGCCGCAGAAGGAGCAGAAGCACCTGCCCCACCAAGCGCTGGAGCGGAGGACCAGGAAGTGGCGGCGGCGGCGCCTATAGCTGCAAACGAGCTGCTGGATGAAGCGTTGACTACGCTCATGGACGCGTTGCCACCTGGAGATGCAGGCGACGCGCCCGCGCCAGCCGACATCACTCGGTCGCCACACCCGCTGGACAACCCTGCAGGCGCCGGCTCAGTAGCAGCCCAGCAGCCACCAACACCATCAACACCACCAAAGCAGCAGCAGCAGCAGCAGCAGCCACCTCCACCCCCACCACCACAGCAGCAGCAACCACCACCCGCACGCCAGACGCCGGCCCCTCCTGCCTCCCCTGCCCCCAGCGCTGCAACAGGCAGGGCCGCCAAGACCCTCACCACGCCCACCGCCTCCCGCACCCCAGCGCAGCCGTCAGACGCAGCGCCGTCACGTGGCGGCGTGGCCAAACGCGCCACCTTCGCCGCCCCCACCACCGCTTCCGCCGCCACCACTGCCACCGCCACCACCACCGCTGCCGCCCCGCCCACAGCCTCCTCCAAGTCCAAGGCCCGCCGCATGTCGGTGCACTTCCCTGCCGCTGGGCAGAACCCAGAGCCACCCTCCACTGGTGCGCCACCCTCACAGGGCGTGGCCCCACGTGCGCCGACGAAGAGCCTGCCCGAGACGCCCACGCCAACCACGCCACTCCCGCCGTCCTCACCTTCCATCGAGCAGCAGCAGCAGCAACCGAGCTACGCTCCTGAGGAGCTGGGCAGTGAGGAGCAGCTGCAGCAACCACGGCGCGCAGTCCTGCAGCTCCCGGTGGACGCCGCCATTGCGGGAGGGGCAACCGGCCCCGGCGGGCACAGCCTGCGCCTGGACATTGCGAACACGGCGTTCAGCCAGCACATGGCCGCATCTGCTGCCGTCGCCGCCGTCTCAGAGGGCCGCGTGGCTTCGCCCGGGATCACTCGCAGCACGACCGCCGGCGCTCCACGCGAGTCGAGCGGCAGCGGCGCGAATGCGGTGGTGCCGGCCCTGCCGACCGACAGCCCCACGGGTACCACCACGCGCCTGCCTCGACTCAGCAGCGTGCCCATGCAGCAGCAGGGTCGCGGCACGCTGAGCAGCAGTGGCGCGCAGCCTGCGGTGAGCACGTCGTCGTCTGTGCTGACGCCTGCCTCGTCGTCCAACGCCAGCGGGCCTACACACTTCCTGAGCAGCCCTGATCCGAGGAAGCTACCGTCGGGGGCCAAGCAGCTCGCTCCGCTGTCGCACCCTACGACGAGCGCGGGCATGAGCATGACGCCGCCGCCTCCGTCGCTTGCGGCGCCGTTCGGTGCGCCGCGCCGCGCGCAAACCTCGCTCGACGTTTACAACAACAACCCGCGGCAGCACGACGAGGACGATTCCAGCGACATCGAGGAGGACTACGCGGTGGCTCCCTCGCAGTTCATGATCCGGAGCCCGTCCAACCGCGCGCACAACAACAACGCGGTGTCGTTCATGCCATCTCCGCTCGGCACCAGCCCCGCCAACAGCAGCAAGCTGGCGCAGTCGACGGGGATCGGGTTCCCTCGCTTCTCTAAGTCCAGCACGCAGCTCAGCCTCGGCGGCAACACCAGCACCAGCGGCGCGCTTCAGCCCACGGGCGCCGGCGGGCGGCGCAACTCGCAGCAGATGCCCTCCGTCGAGGGCAGCTTCGCGATGGCTCCCACCACCCGCGTGCAGCACCGACCCTCCGCCAGCCTGCAGGACGACGCTGCCTCGAACAGCAGCCCCCTCCCTGGGGCCCTCTCCGCCAAGCCCTACCCGCGCTCCAACCCACACCCTGACGAAATGGCGTGCATGGCAAACTCACCCAGCTCGGCAGGCACGGCGCCCGCACCCAGCGGCTACCGCCACGGCCGCCGTGGCTCAGTCGAGGACGTCAACGGCTGCATGACCACCATCAACATCCGCCGCTCCGTCACCCACGACGAGCTCCCCGCTGGCAGCGGCGGCGGCAGCAGCACTCCAGGTGGCGGGCTCAGCGCCCAAAGCAGTCGCTACCGCCGATCCTCCACCGCTGCCCAGCTGGACGACGCCACCAGCAGCACCGGTTACAACTCCGGCCGCTCCTCCGCCGCGCAGCTGCCCTCCAACCTGCTGCCGGCGGGAGGAGCTGACGAGCAGCTGCTCTCCGTGCCGCCTGTCACCACCAAGCGCACGCATCGGAAGAGTTTGCCTCTGCTGCCGTCCCACATGTACCCGGCGCACATGGCCTCGGCCGGCGCTGCCGCCTCTGACGCGTTGCTCAACGCGCGCTCCTCCATGGACCAAGTGTGGATCAACAGCCGGTCGCCGATGAGCAGCCTCAGCGGGGCGCCCTCCGCCACCACCACCGCCGCGTCGCCGCACCCGCTCATGTCGCCGCTGGCGGGGATCAACTCGCGCCAGTCGCAGTCGCTGGCGGCGCGCGGCAGCCTGTCGAGCGGCAAGCCGAGCCTGGCGTCGCCGGGGAGCCTGCTGCACCAGCCGTCAGGCGAGGAAGCCCTTCTTTACTCAGGTGGTGCCGGGCAGCCACGATCGGCGTCTGTTAATGGCATGGCTCCCACGAACAGGTGAGCTTGACCCTAGGAGTCTCCCCTGTGACGTACAGTGTGCACACCGCTAGGTGTTGGTACGTTCGCGTCAAGGTGGTGCACTTGCTGCCGCAAGGGTGCCCACCCTGACTTGGTTCGCTACCGTGCGTGTGTGCAGGGCGGCCGCGGCACAGCGGGAGGCGGCTCTGACACCTCCGCCCATGGCCACGGGATGGCTTTCAAAGCTGCAGACCTTGGGCGCTGGTCTGGGTCGATGATGATCCTGGCGATGGCTCGTCAGACGAGATGGTATAATAGCACACGACGACTTTGGAGAGTGATATAAGTGAGCGTTCGGCGCTCCCCTTCCTTGCATTCACAAGCGACGGTTGCCCTCGTACCCCACCACTGGCTCTGCAGACATTAGCCAAGCTTGGGGAGGGACGGAGTTTTCACCAAAGAGTGTCACGGGATTGCCGCGCCCCCCGTGGACGGAGCAGCATGCGCATGGAGCAAGAGGACCAAACTGACTAGCGCTTGAACTGGCGTCATGAACGTGCCGATGCCTCTTGCATGGCGAGCTTAACCTTCCGTGGGTTGATGACCATCAAGCTTGCAGGTGGCTAAGCGAGCAGAGGGTGAGGGTCTTCTTACGTTTGCACACCGTTGCATTTTCCTTACTTCTTAACAAACGCCGTGCACGCCCGTAGGGGCCTAAACTGAACGCTCTGCCTGGGTCTGAGACGCACGCACACCACCACCGCCGCCACGCTGTAAGGTCAAGGACTGCGTGTTGACTTGGTGCTCACCACGTGTTTTGGCTGGGATCCGTCGGCTTCAGAGGTGGAGAGACATGATGAGCTGATATGATGCACTGCGTTAGAGACGGCTTCCCCTTTTTTGTACTACTGCTTCCTTGCGCCTCTTCATGGCATTTGGAAAGGAAGCGGTAGACCAACAGCCACTACCGCTCCCCGTCTGGCATTGCATCGCCACCAACGCAGCCTGTCGTTCAGCGCCCTGGCTACCTTTCTTTTCTTCGAACTTATCGGTTCTTGCTCCAAGCTCTGAGCACCTTGGCGGAAATGGCTTCAGCTGGCTAGCACTGCGTGTCGCCTTGGTTGCGTCGTGCATGGGCGTCAGCGTGCTCGCTGTACACTTGCAATTCACGTGGCCCAGGCGCAGCGCAGTCTTTCCGGGCCATGGCAATGGTCACTCAGGTTCCCCAAGTCATTGCTGCACTTCCCATTGTTGCAGTCCGCAGACCTCACAGGCCTGCTGACACGGCCAAAGTGACACGGCCAAAGCGTCACGGCCACGGACAGTTCCCCAAACACATGTACACATGTACACAGTACTAGCACACCCAAGCAGATCACGGCCAGCTGCTCCGCTCCCCTCCTTGCTGCAAAGCCCCTGTCAGCTACACCCCGCAACATCCGCACGAACTCCCTTGCGCACGCCCTCGTCCCTCCATCCGGGTAAGTCCCCTGCAGGATACTATTCGTACGCCTGCCCTGCCCGCAGCAAACCCGCAGAGCTCCCCCCTCCCCCACTCTCGCAAACACCATCCGCCACTGGCAGCTACAGCTTGCTATTATGCTTTCCAATTCACCCGCCGAAATTATCCCCGAACAGCCGCCCTGGGTGCAGGCATGCAACGGCAACAACAAGTGCCAGCTATATACTTGCCCCCGCAGTCGTGCTGCCTTGGTTGCCGCAGCCTGAAGCGCCGTTTGCCAGCTAACATCACAGCTGCCCCCGCAGCGCCCGCAGGAACTCCCCAGCCCTGCCCGCAGCCTCCCGCAGCCTCTCGGGCGGCTGGATCAGCGCCCACCGCACATACCCACGCCCCCCGGGCCCAAAGCCACTGCCAGGCCCCAGTGCAACGCCCGTCTGCGCCAGCAGCTGCCCGCAGAACTCCCTGTCGTCGCCTCCACACACCAACGCCTCCAACGGCACGTCTGCCGGCGCCGGCGCCGCCGTGGCGCCACCCGCTGCGGGCACACGGTCAGCGCCAGGAGCAGCGGCAGAGGAGGAGGAGGAGGAGGAGGAGGGAGGGGAGAGGGCGGGCAGGCGCGCCCACACGTACATGCATGCCTTTGGCATGGGCACGTGCTCCCATCCGGCGTCGTGCAGGGCCTGCACCAGGGCGGCCGCACGGTCCCTCCAGCGCTGCACGTGCAGGTGTGGGTTTGGCGTGAAAACCATGAAAAACAGTGATTTCCTGTGCACAAAGGACGAATGGAGCAGGCAGCGGCGCTGTGCACCAGGGCGGCCGCGCGGTCCCTCCAGCGCTGAACGCGACAATCATGAAAAACAATAAGGCATTACGTTTTCCTGTGCACAAAGGACGAATGGAGCAGGCAGTTGCGCTGTGCACTGCCGGCGTTCCCTTTGCTCGCTTTGCTACGCATGCGCTCTTCCGTCCTTTGCTTTGCTGTGCTTAAGCTCTTCTGCCCTCCTTTGCTTGGCTGTGTGCCGGCAAGAGCCTCTCACCTTTGCGTCCGCTCTGAGGCGTTCCTCAGGCAGGTGCAGGCACCGGGTGCCCATGCGCTGGATCTGCGGGGCGCACAGCGGGTGAGAGTTAGGATTAGGGTTAGGGTTAGGGTTAGGGCGGAGCACAGCAGCACAGCATCGTCTTGGCGCACAGCAAGCGCACGTCTGCAGAGGCAATCAAAGCGTCCATAGCCACACCAACCCCGTGCAAAAACGCACTTGCTCGTGTTGTGCCACAGCGCCTGCTGCTGCAAGACACGGCAGCCAACCCCCACCCTCGCGTAGCCCCCCGTCACGCACCGCCAGGTTCTGGTTGAAGTCGATGGGGGCCTTGACCGCTTCCAGCGCCGCAATGGCGTCGGCGTTACCCAGGATGTAGCCTAGCCTGAAGCCTGCCAGGTGGTAGCTCTGCGGGGCAGGTCAGGGGGACCAGCACGCGCCCGTCGCGTTTCCGTTTCGTTGCATGTTACCGCCAGCCGGGCATGCCCATGGCTGCCGGGCATCGCAGCCCAGGGGCGTGCAAATGCACAGGTGTCCCAGCCCCTGTTCATTCCCAGTTAGAATCCACTCTCTGGAGAGAGGGAAATGGAAGGGAAAACAAAGGCAACGAAAGGACAGGAAAAGGAATGGAGAAGGAAATGCGAGACACCCACCTTTGAGAAGGAAAAGATCTCCACGCAGCAGTCCCTGGCGCCCGGCAGCGACAGGGGCGACGCCGCCGCAGCGTCATCAAACACCTGCAGGATGCACGCCGCCACATGGAGGTGAAGGCAGGGCCACGGCACCCCGAACACCGTGAACGTGAAGTCACCCACCCCACACATTAACCGACACCACACCACCACCACTGCTCCACAACACGCATGCACCGCCAGCCCCCACAGCTGTTACAGCGTCAATGCCCTCGCGTGAATGCCCCCGCGTGAATGCCCCCACAGCTGTTGCAGCGTCAACATGAATGAGCGCACCAGGTCCACGTAGGGGGAGTCGTGGATGAGCAGCAGCCCGTGCCGCCTGCAGAAATCCAGTGCCTCTGTGAAGAAGGCATCCGTGGCCGTGACTGAGGTGGGGTTGTTGGGGTAGTTGAGCAGCAGGGCCTTGGCTCTGCGCGCGCGCAATGGGGCAATCATCGCGAGAGAGGTCAGCA
>QAXK01000098.1:0-14588 GCA_004335735.1 Chlorella sp. KRBP
ATGATGATGACACACACAATAATAAGCCATCGCTCTGTTGCCATCATGACCCACCAGCACACACCCAGCGCACAAAGTCTCGCTCACCAAGCACCAGCCCCAGCCACGGCGCCTCTCCTCCCCAGCCCCCACCAGCGCCCATCTGCTGCCCTAGCCCACTCTCCAACTGCTCTCTCCGCTGCCCCTGCCCCGCCTCCACATACCCTGCGCCCACATGCTGCAGCTGCTTGCGCGCTGCTTGCTCATCAGAGCCACCCGCCGCGCCAGGCTGTGAGGCGGCCCACGCCACCAGTTGCGCGAGCCTCTCACTCACAGCCGCCGCACCGCCCGTACCGCCTGCACCTGCTGCACGGTACCTGTACCTGTTGTGCGGCCCCACGTCCCAGAACTGAGGCAGCGTGTGCGTGGCGCCGGTGGCGGGGGCCACGGGGGATGGCCAGGGAGGGGGTGCCGCCATCCACTCATCCGCAGTGCTGGGTGGTGTCCCCACCCCAGGTGCAGGTGGCTGTTGGTGCTGCGGCTGGTCTTGACTGGTTGAGGTTGGGCGTTTCATGTGCCGCCGGTCGCTGGCAAAGTGCTGCAGGTAGGACGTGCCAGGGACGACCCGAAAGTACCTGCACCAGCACGAGGACGACAAATGGGAGGCCTTCTTCAAACCCAACCGCCATCATCGATCCCAACGGGTTGCAAGAGAGCACACAGCCATTTCAAAGCGTACCTTGTGAATCTTGACTCCTCCTCCTCCTCCTCCTCCTCCTCCTCCTCCTCCTCGTCCTCCTCCTCGGCCCTCTGGTGTTGTTGGTGCACCGGCGCCAGCGTGGCCGCACAGTACACGTCAGGTGGGCAGGGGAAGGAAAGCGTCGTGTCCAGGTCCCACACTAGCGCTGGGGAGGAAGACGTTGCTTGCTGACCCGCCCGCCCACCTGCGCCGCACGGCACCATCGTTCTGTTCGTGCTCTTGAATTGCCCACCAGCAGCAAGGCAGCAAGGCAGGTTCCCAATACCTGTTGCTTCCCCAAGGGCCGCTGCGGGCCGCTGCAGCAGAATGACGTGGTAGTCCCACACCACGAGCCCGGAGGGCGCACTTGAGGCACGCTGGCGCCAGATGGGCACCTGCATAATGGACGTGCCCCCGATGTGCGCGCGGACGGTCAGTGGCATGCGTGGCTCCACTGCCTCAGACTCACGAGGCGCCACTGCCGCCACGAGCGATCGCAACCCCACCAGGACGCACCGACTTGTGTGGGTTGCTGATGAAGACGGCCCACAGGTGATCCATCGGCACGCTGTGGTGCGTGGACAGGTGCTGGCACAGCTGGAGCACGTTCTCCTCACAATAGCACGCCTGGTAGGCACACCGGGAGCGCTGCAGGTACCGCTCAGGCGCCTTGGTGAGGTCTGCGATGGCTGCGGCGTGCATCCTGCGCTCTGTGCCAGCTGCTCTGTGCTCTCTTTCGTGCTCATGCGCCGTGCCCCATGTTTGTGCAGCATCGACGACGAAATCGCGAAGCTAAAGCACTTCTCAAGCGGCGTATCAGTCAATCGTGCGCAAATCTTGGCATTGCGGTGCTGCATCGCCTCTATCGCTTCCGCCAGCGATCATCGCCCGCCATCATTGCCGCGACGGTGCGCGGCCCGCGACGCAGCAGCCTGTGCCTCCGCCAGCAGCCTGTGCGATTGTGCAACATCCGCGGAGGCTGCGTCGCACTGACAGTGCCGTGCGCGACATCCGAGTACTGCTTTACGGATGCGACATGCAGGAGATCGGCGCGCGATGGACTCCACTAGCGGCTACGAGGATGGCACAGCGGCGCCCAGCCTGAGCCACCTGCCCAGCGAGGTGCTCCTCTCCATCTGCCTGTGGCTGCCCCAGCCCACAGACGTCCACCACTGCCTCCGCACGTGCCGCACGCTCGCCGCACTGGCCCATGACGGCCAGCTGCTCAGCCAGTGGCTGCTTCGCCACCGCCCAGGCGACGCGCTGCAGCGCTGCTGCTCAGTGGGATGCATTCCCGCTGCCGCCCGCCTGCTCCGCTGCACCAGCCTTGGAGAGTGCTCGCGCATTTCACCGTGCTCCACCATCACTCCAGCATCACTATCACCATCAGCTTCTACGTTAAGCAGCAGCAGCAGCAGCAGCAGCAGCAGCAGCAGCAGCAGTAGCAGCAGCACTGTCCTGTTTGACATGCCCAGCTCATCCGCGCGCAGTGGCTCCACAGTGCTAACCCTGGTGCCGGCAGGGAGCGGGATCGTGGAGGAGGATGAGGCGCAGCATCAGCAACAAGAAGGCAAGGAGCAGGCAGATGGTGAGGTGCACCACCACCACGTGTGCCACGTGGACGCCTTGGCGGCGGAGGAAGCGCTGTGCCGGGCGGTGCGTGGCGGGCACGTGGCCCTGGTGAGGCAGCTGCTGAGGTGGGGCGTGCCGGCGCAAGGCACCCGCCCTGCGCTGGGAGGGCCACTGGCGGCGGCGGCAGGCAGCGGCCAGGTTGGCGCTGCACTGGCCCTGCTGGTGGGCGAGGAGTGCTGGCGCAGTGGGCCCCCTGACAGCACTTTTCCGAGTGGCCAGGCACGTGTGAGCGCAACAGCTGCTGCTGCTGCTGGAAAGCAAGCACAGCATGATAAGCAGCACGCCAGCAGGCGTGGCAGTGGCAGTGACAGGCGGTGCCACAACCGTGTGGACGCAAGGGGGGCAGCGGGGGCGCAGGCGCTGCTGTCGGCGGCACAAGGCGGGCGCGCGGTCATGCTGCGCCTGCTCTGCGCGGCGGGGGCGCCGGTGTGCGGAGCGGGAGGGGCCGTGGCACTGGAGGCGGCGTGTGCGGCTGGGCACGTTGGCGCGGTCGAGGTGGGTGTGCGGCGTGAGGGAGGTGGGTGCATCCATCCCCGCCCGCAAGTGTGACGTCGTCACACAGCAGGAGCTCACCACAACATCACCACAATTTGAGTATGCTAACCGTGCAGGTGCTGGTGGCAGAGGGTGCCTGTGACGCAACGGGTGCTGCCCTGGTTGCTGCGGCCGAGCACGGCAGGTTGGAGGTGATCAGGTGAGGCTGCAGTGGCTCTGTGGGAGCGGCAAGTGCTGCCTGCCCACTTATCACCAGTGCCACTCACGTATGGTAGCATCCAGCATCTCTTGGCTGACTGAGTTCACTTAACCGCCCTGCCCTTGCCTTGTGCAGGTCACTCAAGGCCCTGACAGCTGCTCAGCGTTCAGGTCATGGTGACAGCTTGTGGCCGCCCGGTGCGGCCCGCTTGCAGCCCCCGCAGCACCATGGCCACACCATGGAGGTGCTGGATGAGGCCAGGGCCAGGGGCGCGGCGGGGGGGCACCAGGACGTGCTGAGGCACCTGCTGGACGAATGGTGAGGCGCGGCGCGGCGCACACCTGGGCACGGCACGTGTGTGTGCGTGCTTGCTGAGCCACGCGCCTGCTGGGCTGCCACCAGCACAGCCACCATTACCTGCAGGGTTGGTTCAGGGCTAGCACATCACAGAGCCTCACTCAAGCAGGAGATGATTGTGCCATGCTGCGTGTCCTGTGGTGCTGAACTGCCTGAGCAGGCACCCAGCTGCGTCGGTAGCTGGCTTGGAGGACGCCCTGTGCCGGGCGGCAGGACAAGGGCTGGACGCGTGCGTAGAGCTCCTGGTGAGATGACTGTTTCTGCCATGTGTGGGTGCTTCATTGGCACCATAGTCACGTGGTGCATCTGCATTACGTATCTCTGCCACATCACCCAGACATGACGCCTCATTTCCAGCAGTGGCATGCAGCCGTCCTGCTCTGCCCCACCCCGCCTCTGCAGCTGAGCCGCGGCGCTGACGTGGACGCGCGCGACGGGCAGCCACTGCGGGACGCATGCGTGGGCAAGCATGTGGGCACGGCGCGCCTCCTGGTGCGTGTCAGTGCCATGCCGCCTTGCAGCTCCGCACCATGTCCCATGCAGGTTGGAAGCCAGGGTGTGAAGCCGTACGCACACCTACTTGGGTTGGGATGCGAGGCATATCAGCAGTCCCCGCATCCTCAACATGCGCAGTACCGAGTGCGCGTGCAGTGCATTGGTGGCCCACTCCACCGTGGCGCTGCCGCCATCCTGTTTACCCCTCCCCACACTGTGGCCCTGTTGACCACCGCGCAGCTCTCACGTGGCGCGTCGCTCCCCAACCAGGCCACGGCGCTCACCTTAGTGTGCCAGGCCGCCAGGGAGGACCATCTGGAGCTGCTCGAGCTGCTGGTGAGCATTGTGTGTAGGCGTCTGCGCTGCTTTCGTCTGTTTGTATACATCCACAGGAGTGCTTTGCTGGCCAGTGGCTGTCCCAGCAGCACTGCAGCGCCTGGACACATGCTTGGCCCCACCGGTGTCGTCTAATCTCATCCAAGGTGCTGATGGGAAGCATGCTGTGGCGCCCGCCGCTGGCGTGACTCAACACGGCGTGTCTTATTACCTTTCTGGTTCTTGAATGGCAATGCGTGCAGCTGGAGGCGGGCGTGGACGCGCACGCGTCGGACGAGGCGGCCCTGCGGTGCGCCGCCAGTGCCGGGGCCACGCGCGCTGTGGCGCTGCTGCTGGGGGCGCCCTGGCGCGCAGACGTGCACGCGAACGACGACGAGGGGCTGCTGTGGGCCAGCGACAACGGGCACGAGGTGCGCCTCACTCACCCTAACCTTACCCTAGCGCTAATATAGCAAGTACTCACAACAGTCACAAAGTGGACACGCTTGCTGCCACACGTGCTTGAGTCCCCACTGCTCCGCATTGTTGCGTCGTCTATTCCCTGGCGCATCAAGGCACACCAAAGGCCTCCCAGTGCGCCCCCATGGCTGCGCAGGAGGTGGTGCGGCTGCTTCTGGCGCACGGTGCCGACGCGCGTGGGGAGGCGGGCGCGCTGGCGCTGTGGCAGGCGGTGGGGCGGCAGCACCGGGGCGTGGTGCAAGCGCTCATGGACGCGGGGGCGTCGCTTAGCAGCAGCAACGGCAGCAGCGTGACGTCGTGAGGTTGCATGCTCTGGCGGAATGAATCCTGAGCACGGCTGCTTGCGTGATGTGCTGCTGATGCCGCTGCCGGCTGCTCCGTGCTCTGTCTCTTTCTCTCGTCTCGCTAGCAGTAGTTACATTTTCACGTCGTCCGCCCATGTTGTCACGCACACTGCTGCAAAAAAAGCGGCCTGAAACATCTCCAGCTGTATTCTAGGCACAAGCAGCCCAGGTGCGCACTGAAAGAGCCACTGCAAGATGTTCCTCCTCCGTCCAGATCCACACTCGACCTGTCATCCATCCGCCCAGAACGTGCCTTGATCTTGCCGCGCACTTAAGGGAGCCAGGAGGGCTAGGGGTAAAGAGGGGGGCGCATCGTTAAGCCTCAGCAAGCAAAGGAAGAGCATCAGTGATGAGTCTAAGGCGCAGTTTTCTTCTCAAGGCGGAAGACGCACGTGCTGTGATGGCGAGTGCAGCCGTTGTCCTTCATCAGTGCGTATGTAGGAGCAGCTGTCGCGGGCGGGATGCACACCGCGTTATCTGGCAGTGTATCGTCGACATGCCAAGGCATGCGTGATGTGTGTGCAGTGTGCAGACGTACGCCCCTGCTGCTGGGGAAGGGCTTACGCCCCCCACCCCCAGCCGTGTAAGCCGTGCGCAGTCACCACAGTCAAGCGAACAAGCGCTGCCCCAAGTGCATTGCCAGTGCCTCGACAGTTCCTGGCGACGTGTGCAGCAGAGTGCCCTGGCAGCTGGCCGGGCGACGTGTGCATGGGAGCCTAGGGAGTGCAGTCGTCCTTCCTTCACGCCGACCTGCCAAAAACGTCGCAGTGCCAGATCAGTGATGCAGTACGTAAACCAAACCTCGCGCCATGGATCACAAACACGCAATGGCCACGGAAAGCGACAGACAAACCGTTGCTTCGTCCACCAATACCAAACGCGCCCCAAGGCAAAGCCTGTCCATGCACGAGAGCTTACGCGCCACCAACTCCAAACTCCGTCGCCTTTTTTTTGCGTTACGCAAACACTCACACGCCTGCTCCTCGCTCCCTCATGCATGGCTGATGCCAAGCGTCAAGCGTAAACCCCCCTGCAGCAGCACCAAACCTCCCCAGATCATGCACCTTCTTCTGTGGCAGCACGTGCACCGAGACATATCCCCCTCCCTGCCGCCGTGGGCGGCACGGCATGTGCACAGACGAATAAGGGCAGACGGTGGAAACAGCGTACCAGCGCGTGAACAGCTGCAGGGCCGAACAGGCGGCGTACGTAAAGAGATTGGAGGGGGCAAGGTAGCACACCAGGCCGCCTGCGGTGGGAGGATGAGCACGAAAAGCAGCGTGCAGGGAGGGAAGGGCTAGCCACGACGTGCAGCATAGCCACCATTACTGCACTACGCCGACCGGCGGGAGGCGGAAACAACAGCATCAGACAAGAGACGAGTGGCGAGGCGAATGCGCCGGAACAGAGCTCAAGAGTCAAGTGCCCCCAGCGAGGGCGAGGGCAGGTGTGTGCAGTCTGGGTATGAGCGAGGGCTTGCGCCTCGCCTAAACTGTGCGCCACCTTTCCAGGCGAGGGTGCAGCTTTGACAGCCCCTGGCCCGGTGCAGTTGAGGCAACAATCATAAAGAGCCTCGCATGACAAGAAGTCATCCTGCCAGTGGCAGGGTCACGTGCAAGAACGCCAGCACCGTAGTGTGTGGGGATGCCAGCTACAATCCACGCCTTACAACAGCAGCAGCAGCAGCAACAGGCAGGAGCAAACAGGCAGCTGCTGTCTGATGACGAGCAGCAGGGAATCAGCAACAAAACCGCTCAGTCCACGCGTCATGGCACACCAGCGGCGCTCGCCTGAGAGAGGAGGCGTGGCGCGACACCCTGCATCAATTGACTATCAAGCGGTGCTCATGACTCGTAATGACATGGGCTGGCTTGAGGGTGGTTTGAGGGTGGCCTGTGGTGCACATGTTCCCCTTGTGCAGCACAGCGTAACCTCCCGTCCAGACACGCATCAATCCCTCTGCCGATTGCAAGGCCACGAGGCCAGCTGAGAGGTGAGTTCCTACCCACACACAGGACGCGGCTGCCGTGACTGTGCTACTACCCAAGCACGTCGTCATCATCGGCTCCTGCCACCGTGAACAAAGGCGTTGTACTTCTTAACGACCCCCGGCGTTCGAATCCCAAAAGCCCCGACATTTGGAACCCAACACGAACAAAAGACGTCCCACAGCCTGCGGCAAATGAAAGGCACACGCGTGCGCCTCTCCCCCGTTCACCCGTGGGTGTAGTAAACCCACACCACCTTTCTCTCTCTTCCACAATCCAACCAACCACAAACCCACCACAGGAGTGCGCTTGGAAAGGTCGCAGTGTGACCCCTAGCACCCATCTAGTCCGGAGCTCCGATGCGCGCCGAGCGCACACCTGCAGCACCAGGCCCCAGTGGGAGCAGGCAAACGGCCCAGTGGGAGCAAACAAACAGACAGAGCAGGGCGCACGAGGCGCAGACTCGAGGCGAGAGAGGGAGCAAGGCGAGTACACGGTGCAGAAGTAGAGGAGGAGCTCCAGGTCGAGACAGGTTTGTAAATACGGCTTCCGTAGGACACGGCTTCACGACATTCTTGATGCAAGGGGGCCTGTGCCGGAGGCGTCAGGTCCAGCTGTGCCACGCAGCGCGCACAGCACACCCCTTCACACCACACACCCACCGAGTGCACACCCATCGAGTGCAACAGGCTCTGAACGGAGTGCTGCCCGCTGCTTCATACGCACGTACGGGTGTGTTGGACAGTCACTCAATCGGCCCACTCAATCTGCTTTCTCATCTCGTAGGGTTCTCATGGCTCTGCCCTCCACGCCACAGGACCCTCCACCAACCACGCCACAGTAAGAGAGGCAGTGACTTGTGTGTGTGTGTTCCAGGGCACCCCATACACAGCCCCCGGCATGCCTTGCTTGGAACCCGACAGGCAACTGTACATCAGGTGAATGCCAGCCCAACGATCAACAGAGTGCATGCCGCAGTGATGGAAGCGTAACGTTCACACCCCGTGTGGCTGACACACACTTGTGATGCCACGCGCTGAGGCAGGGCACAAGAGCACAAGTGCGGCAGGGCACAAGTGCGCTCAGTTCAGGGACAACAAAGTCTGCTGCGTGCTGCGTGTGGTGCTGCATGGTGGACCAGCCGCCAGCTGACCGACCTCCCCTTTTAGCCCTCCTTAACTGGATCCTCCTGTCCCTCCCACACACAGCCTTAGGCGACCTCCCAATTGTTAATTAGCGCTCCTCATAAGAGGCCTCCATGCTGCCGAGCCCCAGGCTCCCAGGGTTGGCCATCCACTGCGCCAGGAGCTCCTCAGAGTCGGGCAGCCCACCCACCTCGGCCATCATGGCCATCATTGCCGTCACATCCGGCACGCTCCCAGCACCACCGCTGCCAGCACCAGCCTCACCCGCACCACCACCACCACCCGCCGCGCCCGCAGCCTTGCCACTGCCCGCACCAGGCTGCTCTCCAGCAACCGCACCCGCACCCGCACCACCAGCCTCGCCCACACCCGCTGCCATGCGCATGAGCACGGACGCCGCAGACGCACCCATTGGCACCTGCTGCTGCTGCTGCTGTTGTTGCTGCTGCTGGGAGGAGGGTGGTGCGCCGGAGACAGGCCACGGCAGACCCGCACCTCCGCTGCCACTGCCGCCCTGCCCGTCTGCGTTGGAAGGTGCAGGAGCGCTGGCCATGGCGCCAGGGGCGGCGCGGCGTCCTGAAGACGCCATGAAGGCCAGCAGGCTAACAGCCGCGTTGTTGCTGTTGCTGTTGTTGTTGTTGGCGCCTGGGCCGGAGGTGTTGTGGGCGTCCCCGCGTGCTGGACCCAGGTTGGAAGGGGCCTGGGGCGCTGGGGGCACCCAACCGGCCAGATCCTCCTGCAGCGCCTGCATGACACACAAGGCCACAAGCACAAGCAGCGTGAGTGGAAGGTGAGCGGAAGCTTGCTGCACGGGCTGCTTGCCTACAGCTGGTCCGTGCCACATCACGATATGATGTTCGCCCACACCGAGCTGAACGATACCAGATGCTGCCCCACCGACGCCTCCTCCCGCGCTCACCTGCCAGACCTCCAGGGACAGCGGCTCTCCGTTGCTGCCCGGCCCCGCCACGTGCGACATGTTGAACAGCGCTGCCGGCGATGGCGTCGCTGCCCCCGAGCGCAAAGCACCCGCCTCCCCACGCCGCATCCCTCCCGCCATGAGCACCACGTCACTCCCAGGACCCTGCAGCATGCTCTGCAACGCGTCCTGCACCTCCTGCTGCGCGCTGCGCATCCCGCCCTGCTGCTGCTGCTGCTGCTGCTCCTGCTGCTCCTGCTGCAGCGCGCGGCTCAGAGGCACCATCTGGTCCAGCGTGGGCGGCGTCATCGACACGTCATCGTCCTGCTCCTCCTCCTGCTGGCCGCCCTGCTGCTGCTGTGCGTCGCTGCCGCCGACGGACAAGCACACGTGACGCACCGGCTGCTCGCCTCCCGACCACGGCCCCTCAGCATCCAGCAGCTGCTGCTGCTGCGGCAGCATGCCGGTGCTGTCGCTGCCGCCCTCCTTGCCCAGCGACGGCGGTTGAGGCGGTGGAGGGACGGGCAGAGCGGCGGTGCTCACGCCAGGGTCCGTGAGAGCCGCCTGCTGGCGCAGCAGGTGCAGCGGCCAGGGCTGGTCGGACTCGGCTTGCAGCAGCTTGCTCGTGACGTTGTGCGCCCGCGCCGTGGCCAGGCGCTGCAACAGCGACTCCCCTCCCCGCAGGTTGCTGTTGCTGTTGTTGTTGTTGCTTGATGGAGCCACGCCGGGGGCTGCTGGTGCCACTGCTGCCATGCCCCAGGCGTTACTGTCCGCCTGCATACCACCAGGCGTGGACATGTGGCGCATGGGTGCGCCCGCCGAACCAGGCGGAACGTGCGGCGCGGGCATCCCGCCAGAGGAGGGCGTCCCCGGCACCTGCGGCTGCGACAGCGCGTGGCGGCCGGCCGAGTGCTGGATCTCCAGCGCCAGCCCCGCCTGAGCCTGCTGCATGTAGTGCGGTGGCATGGTCTGACGGCGCATGAAGTCACCAGAGCCGCCGCCGCCGGTGCCGCCGCCGCCGCCGCCGCCCTCGCCTGCGCTGCCTGGCGCGTGGTGCTGCAGCTGGTGCTGCAGGGACAGCAGCTCTCCCAGGGTGCGGGGCGAGCGGGCGGGGGCAGCGGGCGCAGACTGCGACGGGCCCATTGGACTGCCCGCACCACCACCACCACCACCACCACCACCACCACCACCGCCACCGAAAGCCATACCAGGGAACAGCCGTGCTTGCAACTCGGGGGAATGCGCCGCGTTCTGCCAGTTGCCGCCGCCGACGCTGCTAGGCGCAGGCCAGGCAGGCTGCTGCTGCTGCTGCTGCTGCTGCTGCTGTGAGCCAGGGCGGTACTGCTGCTGCTGCTGCGGTGATTGCTGCTGGAGCTGTGGCTTAATGGCAGCGGGGCCGTTGGTGCTGCTGAAGCCGGCGGCAGCAGCAGCAAAGCTCGCCAAATCGCTCGCGGCAAGGTGCGCCATGCCACCCGGAGGCCAGGTCATGAGGCTAGCCATGGCGCCCATGGCCCCAGCGCCGCCACCTCCCGCCGCCAGAGCGGCACTGGTGGAGAGCAGAGCCTCAGCGAGGCTGCGCACCACGTCTGGCCTGGGAGCAGACGCCGCCGCCGCCGCAACAAGAGGAGCCGCCGTGTTAGCCCCACCACCCGAAGGCGGGGCGTCCCTGCCACCAGTGCCGCTATCGCTGCCAGCGTTGCGGGTAGCGCGACCGCCACCACCACCACTACCAGAGGCGCCCGACCGCATGTTGTTAGGGTTGCCACCGATGTCCGCCCACTGGAAAGCCAGGTCAGCCTGCGGCGGCACCATGACCACCGACGGATCCTGCACACCACTGCCACCGCCACCCCCGCTGCCGCCGCCAGCGCTGCCCGCGCCGCCGCTGTTGGTCCCCGCCCCAGGCGCGTGCGTCCCGCCCGCCCAGGCGTTCCACGAGCCGCTCCCGCCCCACCCGGCACCGGCACCAACACCGCCACCACCGCCCATCGACATGTCCATATCGTCTGACGGCGCAAGCCCGCCTAGGGTTGAGCTGCCGCCGCCACCGCCCACGCCCATCAGATCGGACGCCAGGTCAGTCGAGCTGGCGGTGCGCTTGCCAAGCGGCGAAGGGCTGCTGCGACGGCCCGCGCCCGCAGCAGCACCGCTGCGGCCCCTCTGCATGTCCCCGCTGCCGCCACCGCTGTTGCTTGGCCCGCCCCAGGCGAACGGGTTGGCGTCAGAGCTCTGCGCCATAGGGCTTGGCACCATGTGCTGCGCCATGAGGGCACCCGGCGCGTCGTTGGGCATCATGGGCGTGCTGGCGGCGTGCGGGTGGTGAGGGTGAGGGAACGACTCCTCTAGGGCTGGCAGGTTAGGGTTGCCGCCGCCGCCGTCCATGCTGCTCATGGCGACGGGCACCAGTGGCAGGCCGAGCAGCACGCCCTGCAGGCTCTGAGGCGTGCGGCCGCCTTGCGCATTGCCCGCCATCTGCCGGCGGCGACGCTGCTGCACCGAGCTGCTCAGCGGCGTCTGCTCCCGCTGCTGCTGCTGCTGCTGCTGCTGCTTGTCCTGCGGCGCGCCGCCGCCCTCCACCATGCCGGCGCCGTGCGTGGGCGAGGCTATTGGTGGGCCGCCGTCCGCTTGACCTTGTTCGTGGCGGCGCGCAGCCACCTGGCCACTCCCCATACCACCACCGCCGCCAGCCGCCATGCTGTGCATCAGCGCCGTCACATGCTGCTCCATGCCAGAGGAAGACCAGCGGGCCGCGTTGCCCTCACCACCCGGGGGCGGCGCACCGCCGCCGCTGCCCCACTGCTGCAGCAGCTGCTGCTGCTCCTGCTGTGGCTGCATGAGCAGGCGCATGAGGGAGTTGGGCTGGGGCTGGTGGTGCGGCGGCAAGCCACCAGAGCCCGGGTGCTGCTGGTGCAGAGCAGTGGTGCGGCCTGTGCCCTGCTGCACGGCTGCGGAGGCGGAGTGGGAGGCCAGGGCGGCACGCAGCAGCTGCTGCTGGTTGTGCTGCTGCAGTGCGGCCGCGCCGGCTGAGCTGTTGGGTGGGGTGGAGGTGCCGCTGAGGTGACCCTCAGCCATGTGCCCATGGTCTGCAGGCAGGCAGACAAGCAACGACACACACGCTGCAATGATGAGGCGCACGCAGCATGCTGTGACATGAGCTGGGTGCACTGCAACTGCGACTGTTCTGCCTTGCTGCTGCCGTCCGTCAAGCCACGCACTATATGCTGCTACCCGGTCCAAGCCATCAAGCAAGCCAACGCCCACAGCACTCACCGTTGGAGGCAAAGCGCTTGAGTGGCGGTCCTGCCAGCGCTGGGCCAAAGTCCTGCCGCTGGTGCCGTGGCCCCGCACCCAACGGGGACGAAGGCGGGAAGAGACCAGAGGGCGTGTCGCGCCCACTCACACCCTGCGGCTTGGTGCCGCCACCGCCGCCACCAGCAGCACTGTCCGCAGAGAGCAGCACCGAGGTGAGCTGCCTCAGCGCCTCCAGCTGGCTCGCCAGGTTGGCCGCGCCACCTGACCCTTGCGAGTTGGCCGCAGACGCACTCGGGTCGGCTGCTTGGCGTGGGGAGGTGGGCAGCTGTTGCTGCGGAGACAGGTGGCGGTGCGCCGGCGGTGCGGGAGGCAGCGGTGCTGACGGTGTGCCTTGCAGCTGCGCCGCACCGCCGGGCCAGGCGCCCAGGTCAATGGACGAGGCACGCCCGCTCCGAGCGTTGGCGCCCCGCGCCCGTGCGCCCGACGTGGAGGCAGTGCCGCGGCCCGTGCCGCCACCACCACCAGCAGTGAAGCTGGCGGGGCTGGCTGGAGCTCCTCCACCACCTCCCTGCTGCTGCTGCGTGCTAGTGCCAGCCATGTCGACGGTGGATGAGCGGCGCGCAGCAGCAGGGCGGCCGCCAGCAGCACCCGCCGGCCCCGTGGCGCTGCCAGGGCTGCCCTTAGGGTTTGAGGTGGTGGCCAGCATGGTGGCGAGCTGCTGGTGCAGCCCCGAGACGGCGCGCTGCAGTCGGGCCACCACGGCCTCGCGGCTCTGGTTGTTAGGGTTGTTGTTGCTGCCGGCGGCAGCGCCTGCGCCGCCGCTGCCGCTGCTGCCCCATGCCGCGGGGCTGCCGGTGCCATGCTGGGTGGACATGTGGCCTCCGGTGGGGTGGTTTGTGCTGGGGGTGCCCGGGCCACCACCATGCGCCAGTGACGCCATGAAGTCAGTGGGCAGGTGGGTGGGCACGGAGCGTTGCTGCGTCAGCTGCGGTGTGCCACTGGTGTGGTGCTGGGCGGCTGCTGCGGTGGTGTTGGCGGGTGCCATGCTCATGCACTGCATGAACAAGGCGGCCATGTCGGGAGGCAGCTGCTGCATGAGTGGGTCCAGCTCCTGCTGCTGCTGGTGGTGCTGCTGCTGGTGTGGGTAGGGAGGGTGCATGACGGAGCCGGAAGTCTCGTCCAGGAGGTGTGAGGGGGATGAGGCGGAGAGAGGGAACGAGTTCGTGCTGCCGCTGCGGGCGGCAAACAGCTGGAAGGGGCCGGGGTGGTTGAGCGCGGCTGTAGCGGCGTCCGGCTGCGCGAACGGGTTTGCCTGTCCATGGCCCTGCTGCATCATCATCATGGTGTGTGCATCGGCCGGTGTGCCGGGGATGGGCGGCAGGTGCATGTAGAGGTGCGAGCGCATGCCGCTGCTGGCGCCGCCCGCGCTGCCCACGCAGCTGCCAGAGCTGACTGCCTCGCTGGCGCTGGAGGTGCGCCCTGAGGCGTTAGGAGCCTTGCCAAGCGGCACGCTGGCCGCGATCGCCACCGCTGCCGCCGTCGCGGCGTCCATGCGCGCGAGCTCGGCCCTGCCGCGGTCGTCCGCCACTGGCGCCGGGACGGGCAGGCCCTCCACCTGCATGCCGCTGCTCGCCAGCTGCTCCCTGCTGCCGCTGTATGTGTTTTGGCCGAGCACCGGTTGGCGTGCGGTGGCCAAGATGGGCAATGGCGCGACCGATGGCGCCGCGCTGCCGCTGCGCTCAAAGTCCCAGCTCCGCTGCTCGCCCTCGTCGCGCCTGGGCGGCCCCGAGCTCATCTGCGCCTCGCAAGCGGTCGCCGGGTCCCAGCCCTGCTGAGCCGCCGGTTAGAGCACCCCGCGCGCCGAGCTCAGCGCGATGGGCTTCAGGAATGGACGCCCTGCGCTTGCAGCGTCGCGGGCAGCGTAACGCGTGTGGCCGATTGCGAATGGGGCGGGCACTACCGCCGTGTGAACGTTGTTCTGCGCAGCGGCACCGCAGGCGAGGCGAACGCGCCATCACGGCCTGCAGCATGCTGGTGCATTGCGCGAGCGCACCTCTGGCCGCGTGTCTTGGCGTGCCTGACGTTCAAGAGGCTGGGGCGGGCCTCTGGGCCGGTGCGCGAGCGTGGTGATGCGACTTGAGACGGTGCAGGAACCGTGGTCGTGGCGTCGCTGTAAGCCTGCACGGCGCAACGTATGTGGCATCATTGGCGGCGCTTCACTCTCATCGTGGCCACGGTGGAGTTTCGGG
>QAXK01000099.1:0-15426 GCA_004335735.1 Chlorella sp. KRBP
TGGGGCCCCAAGTGACATGCTCACAGGAAGCAGACTCCCTGCACTGCCTGCACAGCAAGTACATGATAAACACATCATCATTTCTTCACACGCGTTGCTGGCGGATGCGAGCTGAAATCCATGTGACAAGTACACTACACAAAGGTGCCGCCTTGTGCTGCATGGAGTGCACCTGCTGCCATCTGCTAGGCTGCCACACACAATCAAGTATGTCCAGTCGCTCCTGTGATCTGCCGCGTGATCCTGCTTACCCTTATTGGATGCCGACATATTGTCACTGGTAAGCCCTGTGCCCTGCTGCCACGCGACTTGCAGCCTGAAGTCGCTGCTTCCTGCAGGGGCTGCTCGATGCACATCCCTGTAAAACGAATCGGGCATGGGCTTCAAACCCATGCGGTGCTCCGCTGCTTCCTGATCAGTATGCAAGTGCCTGGTCGCAGTTGCACGGCTTCCCTGGGATGCTCTTGCGAGTGCCCCTGCGCCCAGGCACACAACTGCTACGCCCAAAACGAACATGGCGGTCTGCAGCTGCGTCATGCCGTGATACTCTTGGAAGTACAGCAAGCCGCTGACCACACCAAACAAGGTGGTACACAGCTGCATGCAAGGCACAATGATAAGGGAGTCGTAAAGTTGGAGCCCCTGCGTAGGCAGCAGTGCAAATGGGAAAGAAAAGCTGTTGGCCAGTCAGAGGCACCTGTCCACAGTTCAGTCAATGCATGGCTGCATTGCTCATTGACAGAGCCGTGCCATGGCAGTGCAAGAACCTTCACGCCATGCCCGGCATGCAGGGCCTTCATGCAGTGCCACCTTGGAAAGAACACATGGCATACTTCCAGCGGCTGGCAGGCCAACACGCACACCACTGTGGCACAAACTGGTGACAACTAGCCTTGCAGCCGCTCTGAGCAGATGTCTGCCACATGCCACTGGAGGCAACTCTGGCACACGTAACGGAGCATGCTGGCAGCCACGGCTCACCCGGTTGAGCTGGACGACCGAGAGCCCACACAGCATCAGGAAGCCCAGCACCATGAGCCATGTGGCCCACTTGTTGAACTGCAGGACATGCCAGCACACAAACATACTCACACGGTGCTGCTTACCTGCTACCACACTGCATGGAAGTAATGTTGCACGAAGTGTGCCACAGTGTGCTGAATCATTGAATATGGTATCCCCCAAGTGAGGTGAAACAAGCAGTTGTGCCCTCTTTCACCATGTCAACAAGCTAAGAGGTGTGAGCGGCTTCCAAACGGACAGTCACCGGCGCCATGGTTTGCACAGTGCTAGCATTATCTAACTGCCGGGCACGGTACTGCAAGCATACTGATGTTTGCCCATCTGCTTCGGACGCAGCCAGTTGCTGGCTGCCCTACCTGGTTGTCTCCTGCAAGTGTCATCCTCCAGAGCACCATGACTGCTTTGTTGAAGATGAGGCCCTGTGTGCACACCAGGGCGCTGGCAACACTGTATGTGACAGGCATAGCTGCTGCCCACCAGCTGGGAAGACTGGCATGTTTGACGCTGCAGGTGGCCAGCACAAGGCACCCTCGTTTAAATCTGAAATGCACACTGCCGCATGGCACTCAACAGGCCGTTGCAGTGTGTGGCAGCCTGGCAGGCGGTGCTGCGGCCGCACTGCGCGCGGTGTGCATGTGACTCTGCCCACGGTGTGCATGACACCCACTCATGCCGCTTGCCCTGTGCATCATGCACAGTGTGCAAAGTGCACCATGCACAGTGCAACAGCACGCAAACTGGGAAGTAGCTGCAGCCAACATCACGCCATCTATTGCCATTAGAGCTGCGGTCTGTTGCGCAAATTGACATGGTCAGGGATCCACAGTCGCCAGTTGCCAACGTTGTGGCTGCGCACCTGACCTCTCTGTTGCCCCACCAGTACAGGACGGACAGGACGGCAACTGCAGCACCACCCACAACCAGGTATGCTATGTACACTGGGTTTGCATACAGCTGTAGCAGCTGAGCCACCTCGTATGTGTCACTGCTGTGGCTGCCAAACACAACCATGAGCACACAGCCGCCCACCGTCAGGCCAGTGGCCACCAGGATTTGCCGTGTCACCTGCGGCATGTCAGTGTGTGCTCTTCAACATATTTGCCAGTTTGCATGAGCAGTCCTGGGTGTACACCTGTTGCCGCAGCAGCACCAGGACTCCTCAGGGGCCAAGAGAGGGACAGCCTGAGGCAGCCGGGTCACACTCAAATCATTGGTGCCAGTGTGCTTCTGCTCTGATGCTGCTGCTGTGATGTTAGCAGCGAGAGACACAATCACGTAGACTCCCACAGCAGCGACTGCCAGTGGTGTGGTCTTGCTCAAGCTTCATGCTGACTGAGTCAAGCTGTCTCGCTTCAGCAGATTGCCCACCTTTTCTTTCAGCACCAGGGCAGCAAAGACAACATTGGACACAAACTGTATGCAGCCAATGGCTGCCAGTATCGACTGTGCGGCATAACCTGCAGCAACAGCAGAATAAACAATCTGGCCATTTGCACAACACACTCTGGCTGGCCCTGTAAACTGGCCACAGATGGTGTCCCAGAGTCTCGCCGTTAGTAAGGGCAGCTGCATGCCATGCAGCTGGCAGCTGCTGTCCTGCAGACAACAACTCCCATGCACAGCACTGCACGGACCATGAACTCTTGCATGGAGGGGGCTCCTGCAATGTCACTGTCACCAATTGAGCCGCTCAACTGGTCACAGGACACATGCCATATGGCACTGCTGCTGGTTGCAAGCAATGGGCAGGGCGTCCCTCAGGGGAGTGAGTCAGCACGGTGCTGACTCACTCACTGACCAGGGTTGCAGCCAACAACATTGGGCATGCCAGCTGCACTGCACGCCTGGCCGCCAGTGGTCAGGCTGGTATGGCAACAGGCTTTCCGAGATGCAGGAAACCCAAGGCACTCTGATCAGCACAGTGCTAAAAGACTTGCTGCCACATTCACAGGCGGTTCTCTGGCCTGTGCTGACATAACTGTGATCAAGCCAGCACAGCTGCCACTCACCGTATGCATAGAAGCTGCCCACGTTGCCACAGGCGAACAGAAATATTCCCACCTGCCAGGACCTGTCTTTGCTGCACCAAAAGCAGGCACCAACACTCAGGCTCATCTCAGACACATCATAGCAAAAATTGGTGAAGCTTATGCAAGCAAGACATGTATGCTTCCATGCAACAAGGACGGGTTGCTTGCTGGCACGCACTGTGCAGCACACTGTGTGCTGGCATGCTGTTGCCGACGTGGTGGCCAGCACAGTGCTCGACACAAGCAACTTACTAAGCTGGATGAGGTTGTGGCATTTTCATCCTGTTATTGTGACCAAGCTTCATGAGGTTCTGCAGGTCCACATTGCTGGGTCAGCACCAGCCTGATCGATCTTGATCTGTATGGCCGCTGCTTTGTTGGTTGTGCTGGGCACCAGCCATGGTTTCCAGAACCCACAGCGGGCTTCAAACCTGCCACTTACCGTACCAAAGTTGGTCAAAACGTACCCCACCTTTACACAAGCAGAAGCAAGGGTTAGACATGCTCCTAGCGATTCAGCACCAAGGTTGTCTGCAACCCAGCGCTGCTCTTGATGCAGACCAGGACTGCATGCTTTGCTTACGACACTCAGAGCCACGCCAGTCAACCACTCCAGCTGCATTCTTTGTTGTTCAGGTGTTAGGGTAAAGCAAAGTGGAAGAATCAGCTGAAGCTGGCGGTTGCTGCTGCATGCTGTGCGCAACTGTTTGACAAACCCTGCCTTGAGTGTGCTGTCTGCTCACACCAAGCGCTTGTTCCAAAGGAATAATTGTAGGGCCTGAACTGCTTGTTGACATAAGTTCTGCCAGTTCTGTCGTTTGACGAAGCCTGGCTCAGCCAAGGGTAATCTGTCCTTTCAGGTTCAAACGGTTTTCAAGCCGCTGGCCGTTCATAGCCAACACAGAGAAGCTTCGAGTACGCAAATTTTGATCACTTCAGCCACATTGAAGGTTAGTATTGGCTTCTCTTCGCAGGTTGTGATTGCCAGAGGGCGAGACGCTGGGAGGAAAGGCTGGCCACCATATGGCCACCGTACTGGACTATGCTGGGGCTGGAGCAAAGAGATATCACTTACACTATGTAAATAATTCACTATTTTGAGACTTAATGTAGGATTGTTGCGAAATCTGTAAGCAAGTTGTACAGCGACTTGCACTACAACTATACTTGGACTCAGCATCGCTCTGCATCGTATGGGGATCTTGCATAAGCTTCAGACAAACCTGTATTGGTTCTTGCATCAGCATTTGCCTTATGAGTTTTGGTTGTGCACTATTGCTTCCGAAGTTGTTATACCGCGACTATCTGTTCCTGGCTGAGGACACTGCCAACAGCCAAGTTCGAGAGTCACCCACCTTGATAACATACGTCACTGTAAATACATATTTCAGCACCCTCTGCGGGCGCATGCACGCTCCGAAGCGCCGTGGCAGCCCTTCCCCCCTTCGCTGCTCCAACGCAGCACAATAAGCAGCACGCTTGCACTACACGCTTAAGACAGAAAAACTCTCAATCAAACTTCTGAGACTTCATTCATCATCAGCTTCACGGTACAGCCCTCATTGCCTTGGTCAGCAGCAGCATCCATCCACCATGAGTGCAGTGCATGACACCAGCTACAGCATCAGGAGAGAGTTGGCGGGAGCACATGTGCTCATCACAGGAGCCTCTGGTTACCTGGGCAGTGTCTTGCTGGAGCAGCTGCTGCGAACTACAGATGTTGGGCAAGTTTACTTGCTGCTGCGTCCCAGGAAGGCCCAGAGTGTGCAGGACAGGGCCAGCAGACTGCTGCAGGGGCCCCTGTTTCATAAGGTGGGGTCATGTCTTTGTTCTCTTGTCTACCTAATCACTCAAATTAGTAACCTGCTGCACCATGCATAGCTTATCTGACCAAGCAGCAAGCTGCAGATTGACAAGCAGAAGCAGCAGTAGCACTGTAGCAGAAGCAGCAGTAGCACTGTCACATGGGTTGCCCGCAGACCATGTGCGCCTGCGTTGGCAGTCGTGCCATGCAGTACAAGCCGTGCACTGATCAGTGCTCAAGCCTAAACTGCATGTCCTGCTGCCACTGCAACCTCAATCAGGTCCGTGACCAGTCCAACCTCCTGGATAAGGTCCAGGTTGTGGGTGGGGACATCAGCCTCCCTGGACTGGGCCTAGATGAGCAGATGAGGCAGGTCCTGGCCAGCACCTTGCACTTCATCATGCACTGTGCAGCAGACATACGCCTGGAGGCAGACATACAGGTGGGCTTCTGCTCATGCCAAAGGTTGGAGCTGCAAGGGTATTTACCGCGCCAGGCCTGCACACACTGTAAAGACCTAGCAATCTGCTTTCTTGCAACACCCAAAGCAGCACCTCATACAAAGCATGCTGCAAGGCTCTCAACTATGTTGTGCATCAGGTGTCAAAGGCATGGTGGAGCTTGATGGCAATGGTTGGGGCCGATTCTGGTGAGAGTGCTTGTCACAACAGTGTTGGCGGCCCTGGAGGTTCCATCCCAGTGTGGTGCTGCACCTGCAGGACACACTGTCCAGCAACTATGAGGGCACTCGCAGTGTGCTGGAGCTTGCTGCGTCAGCACAGTGCTTGAGGGCCATGGTCCACGTCAGCAGTGCCTACGTCAACATCAACAGGCCTCGGGGGTCTGTGCTGGATGAGCAGATATACCCACTCTACATGGGGAAGCAGGCAGTGGATGCTGAGCAGGTCGTCAAGGTGAGGACGTCCCAAGTGGTGGACAAGATGTACGCACCAGTGGCAATTGCAGCAACTTGCATGCGTCATGCATGACCAGCCTGCCAAAGGTGCACAGGTGCCGCAAAACATACTGCTCATTGCATGCTATAGACTGACCCATGCCCTGCATTTTCAGTGTCACCCTCAAGCTGGCCCAACCCACATGAACTGCTGCCGTGCGCGCTCACTTGCCAACAGGAGCTCCTTTCAAGCTCAAGACAGGAATCCAACCAGCGTGTAGAGACCTACAAGCAGCTGTGGGGCTTTCCCAACACATACACACTGGGCAAGCACCTGGCTGAGCAGCTGGTGGCACGCTACCAGGCCCAGCTGGACATGCCAATTGCAGTCGTGCGGCCAAGCCTTGTCTCAGCTATTGCTGGGGAGCCATACCCAGGCTACATCGGCAACTACGCTGGACTGATAGGGGCCTCTGCAGCCATGGCAATCGGCATGTACGACAAGCTCAGCAGCGTGGCGCTGCAGGCGACAGGCGTGTGGGATGTGGTGCCTGCTGACCTGGTTGGAAGCAGTATCCTTGCAGCAGCAGCAGCTGTGTCAGCAGGCAAGGCCGCGGCACTCTGTCAGCTGACGCAGTCGGGCTCTGTACAGGGGACAGCTGAGGACCGGCGTGTGGTGCTGGGGCATCCCCACCCTTTTGCAGCCGGCAAGCAAGCAGCAAAGCAGCATGGTCTGCTGAGCAGCAGTTTCTCAGCAACGAGCGACACCTGGCGTATCCCGGCCGCAGGCCCTGAGCTAGATGGGCATGCATCTACCTACCAACGAGGTGCCATCCTTGATTCAAGTCAGGCCAACCAAGCCCTGTCCCGCTCAGCCAGCAGCGCCATCAGTGACAGTCCCAGCCTGCTAGCAGCAGCAGCAGGTGCAGAGTATGCAGCCTCCGACGTTGACAGTGACGAGGCGTACAGCAGCAGCGTCACGAGTGAGAACAAACGTCCAGTGCAGCAGTGCCAGCAGCTGCGGCCGCAGATGCCGCTGCTGATTGTGCATGCTGCCACCAGCACAACATACCCCATCACACTTATGGAGGGCTGGAACTACCTGCTGGACTTTATTGAGGCACACCCTCCCCCTTTCAGGTAAGCACCACCAATCATTGAATGTGTTCCCACCCATCTCAGGGCTTCTAGGCATGAACACTGATGCAGATACTTGAAGCTTCCACAGTCACGATGTAACTTGTGCAAGGCCTGTGCCAAGTTGCCACCACCCAACCGCATGCAGCCTATGTTGCAGCTTTGCTCCAGGCTTCAGGACACCTATCCTGCAGTACAGTGATCATCTGCATGGTATTACTGAAAGTGTCTCCCTACTAGTGCCAATTTCGACCTGAAGTTGCTTGCTGACATGAAGCCCTTGTTGACAAAATTTCAGGTTGAGCTGGGTCAAGCTGCAGCCCATGCCAGCCTCCCTTGAGCCCAACATGGGCAGTGTCAGGTGGGCAGGCTATCTGCTGCGCTGGAAGGTGTGGGCTGCAGGCAGCCTGCTGAGGCTGGCTGGGTATGACAAGGCTGCTCGCAAGCTTGAGGCTGGCCTGGAGTCCTTCTTTGTGCACAACAACCCCAAGCTCGACATGCAGCTGGCGTTCTCCACCCCCACCCTGCTGTCCTTGGAAGCTGCCTTGGTGCCAGAAGATGCATCACAGTATGCGCTTGTGTGGCGCCCGAGCAGCAACACAAACACACCAGGGTCTGTGGGGTGCGTCGGTGCTGCAACCAGCAGCAGGGTCAGCAGTAAGCAGCAGGTGCAGCCGGGTGGTGTCTGCAGCAAGGATACCGCCGTGCCAGTAGAGCTTGGGTCTAAGCTGGCTGTGGCAGGGCCAGGCAGTAGGGTGGAGGGCTGCGGGGCATCTGGCTGTGCTGAGGGGGCTCTGGCAGCCATGCAGGGTGACGTCACTTGGAGGCGGTACCTCCACACTCAGATGGCAGGCGTGTACAGCGTTGTGTTCGGCCAGGAGCTGCCACAGCAGCAGGCCAAGTCAACGGCAGCAGCAGCAGTGGCGCCTGGTGTGTCTAAGAAGGCGGCACAGGAGCAGTACATTATACATGGCTTCAAGCGCATCAAGTAAAGTTGTACTGCTGGTCAGTTGGGATGGACCACCGCAGCCCTACTGCGGGTGATCCATGTTGGATGTCCCAGAGAGACTGTGCAAGTTGATTGTATGTCACGCAGAATGCCTGTCATGTCACGCATGTCCTGTTGGCTTGTTCATTGCTTTGATCACGGTCACGTCAAGGTTGGCCTGCCACATGTTGCAGTTACAGCCAATATCTCAGAATTTCTAATCATGTGCACCAGGGTGTGGGTGTGGTCATCAGCACCTCTGCATTGTGTAGCTGCCGCATGGCAGCATCAGCAACCCAGCAGCAACGGGCAGAACTGATGTAGCGCATTGTTCACAACTCCCAAGTCGCTACTGCTGTGTACAGGAAGAGTGTGCACCTCTGTACAGCACGGGCAGCCTGCAGCACAACCAGCGGCGGCATCGGCGCTGTCTGACTAGCTGATGCATGTCTTGAAAGCGTTGTTTATAGCACTGTGGTTCACAGCAGCTTGCCAAGCAATGGCAGTTTGCAGGCGCAAGCTACCAGCAATAGCTTTCTGTCTGCCACCTGCACTGCTGGCCTAGTAAAGTTGTCTTTGCCATCCACCCAGTGCGCACTGCCTTGTCAAATGAGTAGTATGGAGCATCTCAGTTGCATACATCTCAGCCCCCAGCACATATGGACATGAGCTGGTGCGACTGTTGTACGTTGTGTACACTGCAGCAGCTTTGTGGTCTTGAGTGACTCGGAATCTGCTGCAGCTATAGCGTCGCTAGGACTGTCGCTGCAATCAGTTGCGGTGTGTAACGTGTCTCAGCGATGTTGGTGACAGTTTTGCAGCACATTGTGGCTGTTCCTGCAGGCATGTGCATGGTTGCAGACCAGCACCCCACCAGCCTGGCTGTGCTGCTTCAAGCCAAAGTCGTGTGCTATGCCACCGCAGCTCACTGGTTCTGCAGTGCAGTACTGTGCAGTAGACGCACCGAGTCGGCGGCTGGCCATCACAGTGTTCAGCAAGCTGGGCTTGTGTGTTGATGTACAGCGTGCTCACCAGCATGTCAACAGTGGCATGTCACCGTGTCTGTTTCTGGCTGGCAGATATCAGCAAGCTCGCTGAGCCTGGAAGGTGTGTTACACTGCTGATCAGAAAGCTTACTGGGTAATGTGCATGTCACACAACCCGCAGCTCTGCAAGCACCGGTGCGAGGCAAATGACAACGCAAAACAAGCATGCAAGCAGTGTGCCCCCTCTGCAAAGATAGTGAAGGTTGCATCATGCAGCATGCCCACAACAGCCTTGCAACGTGCCCAATGTGCCCTCCAGACCATCAAACAATGATTGACAGTCACCGATTGTGACCAGCTGCAACACATCTGTTGAAAGCGGTCAGTCATTCAACAAAGTCTCAGACAAGCTCAGCCCTATTCCGTCACGTCCTCCAGCAGCCTGCTGACACTGCCGGCCTGGGTGCCATGTGGTGCACAAGCAGCAGCATCCGCAGCTCCGCCTTGTGCTGTCATCTGGGTGTATGCCCGCCCAGCACTGCTGCCTTCAGACCCTCCTGGCTGCACAATAGCTTTGAGCTCTTGAACATTGGACTTGATGGCCTTCTGTATGACCTGCCACTTCGACCCAGCAGCAGCTGCAGATGGCGCTGCCTCTTGAGACACAGTGCGGGAGGGGTTCTATGGGAATGGGAACACCGCAGACACAAGGGAGCAAGGTGACCACAGCCACATCGTGATGTAACATGATGTCATCGCATGTGCCGCGGTAGCCAAGGATTCACATTGCTCCGCAACTGTGCCACATCTGAGATTGTCAATTTGGTGCATGCGCTACACTGTTTGATCAGCACCACGTGCCAGAGGAGTCTGCTGGGGACACCCTCCCCAGCATAGGCCGCAATATAGCCAGAGCATGCATGTGTTTTCACTGCCTACCACCCGGTGTAGCTGCTCGCCACCCAGCTTACCCTGGAGGACCCCAGGCTTCGCACATCAATGGCATTCGCCAACGGGTTGATTGTTGTGAAGGGCCCCACCACAGGCATCTTTGGCTCTGAGGGGTCTGAACCATTGAGTGGCCAGGTGAAGCTGGTGCTGTGGAATGCACTGTTGTTTGCGCTGCTGCTGCTGTCAGCACCCTGTGCCGCTCGGGTGTTGGTGCCACACTGACTGATGCAGCCTGTGTCGTCAAGCTCAGTGGGCACTGTCAGCAGTGGCAGCTCCTGCATGTGATGAGAGCAGCCAACTCAATCAATGCTGCCGCAGCTACAGCACACACACATTCACAAGGGGGTGTTGTCTCACAGTGTTGCCTCTGACAGCCACATAATTGTAGCCCCATGATTGTAGCCTTCAGTGACAGTTGCCACCTGGAGCCATGTGGTCATGCAGTGCGCTTACCTGTGCATGTGGCACACCACCGCCCGTGCTGGCTCCAGGGACACGGCCATATGACCTGCCATCAACAACCTCAGCAGACCGCCAGCTGCTGTTCTGCACAGAGAAACCAACAATGTCTGGTCAGGTCAAACAGCAGTACTATTATCTTGAACATGATGTGTGCCAAACCTGGCAGGCTGACCTCTAGCGCCATGCTGGCCCTCACCACCTATGCCTTGCTGCGAAGCCGGAGTGTCGATTGCTGGGGTACAATCGACACGCCAGCTGGCTAGTCACAGCATATGCGCAAAGGACGACGTTCTCCAAGAATAAACCCCCCTGGTTCACCTCATGTGGCATTTCCTTGATGTCCACCATGGGCATGGTGAACAGGCTAAAGCCGGGTGTGTGTGAGTCACCCAGGCCCAGCGTCAGCTTGGCAGCAGCCGTCTCATCCAGGCTGAAGTCCAGCGCAACACGACGCTTCAGGGAGCTGGCCTTGCGCAGCCAGCGGTCTTTGCCCCTAAAGCAGCACACAGCACGCATGTGATGGGTGCCACCACGAGAGACGCAGGCAGTGCCTCCAGCAGGATGGCAAAGATCAACAGGTTTCAAGGGGACAGTTAACCTTAGTATACTCCACCGACTCCTTTCCGGCAAAGAAGGATAGGCAAGTCACAGCTCCACGGCTGGCACAAGCATGTCGTATCGTACTAGCACCTACCTCAAGAGCCGTCCACCTTCAGAAGCGCCTGCAGGCCGCTGCGCAGCAGACACAGCAGCTTCCGACAAGCCGCCAGCAGCCAGCATGTCCTGCGCTGGCAGCGACCACTGCCGCCGCTGCTGCTGTGGCGGCAGCGCACCCAGATGACTGCTGTTGCCTCCTCCACAGCGGCCAGATGTGCATGCAAGCAGTGCTCGCTCATACTCCTCCTCATCCGAGGCCTCCTCGTCAGCAGGGCCCTGGGACTGCTGCTGCTCCCGCAGCTGTGCTGCGCCCCTCAACATGCCAGACAGCTCCTGAGGGCTTGGGACTGCAGGCAAAACCCAGGGACATGCAGTGCATGCATGGCATGAGCATTGAGTGGCCATGCAGCACCCGCCTACCCTGGGCCAAACCCGCATGCCATGTCGGACTTTGTCACTGTAGGAAAACATTGGCCCTTTTGATCCAAGCTGCCACTTTGCAGCAATAGTTTCAGCCATAGACAACTTGAAGTTGCACACACCTGACTGTGCTGAGCGCACTGCTGACAGCCGCCACTTGTGCTCATCGCTGGGTGCTGTGGCGAGGCCATGTTGCTGCTCTGGCTCATCCCCTACGCGTGCTTTGCTGCCAACCTGCTTGGCTTCTGATGACTGCTCAGCTGAAGCGGGTTGTGAGGCGCGTGTCAACAGGAACACACCCAAAAAGACAACCTGCAGGCCGACAGCAGCATGACACCAAGCCTCAGCTGAAACCCAAGCACCTTTTGTGGCATGTTCCTGTGGTCGTGGCAGGAGCTTTGGCACATGCTTTGCTGTTTGCATACTTTGGCGCATCACTGCAGCCATGGCAGGCAACCTATCAATAGGCAAGCAATCTGCAGGCCAGGCACGGGATATGCATGGACCCAGAAAGCACGCCGTTTGAACCACTGAGCCACGGCAAGGAAACTCAAGCCCGGCTTGGTGACTCAGCAAACAGCAGGTCCGACATGGATTCCATGCTTACCGCCACACCCACAACAAACATGGCAGTGGGTCCAGAGCGCATGCCCTCATACTCATGGAAGTACAGCATCCCACTCAGGATGCTGAACAGCGTCCAGCAGATCTGCAGGGACGGGACGATGATGAGCGCTGGAAACATCCTCAAGCCCTGCACATGCGGACATCACACATTGGAGGTTTCAAATTACATGCTGGCTTACAGGCCATCCTGCCGGATCTTTGTTGCAGACTGGAACTGTGCTTGGGCGCCCCCAAAGCCTGTGTGCTACTTCTTGGGACGATAATGTTGTGTGACCAGACCGTCAGGCGTTTTGCCGTGCCCACGTCATCTGCCAGACTCTTACGAGGCAACCGTTGCCTGGACCTGCACTGTTACCAACAGTGGACGGATGCATCCGATGCTGTGACAGCAAGCCTTGCTGGCAGATGCTTTGACTGGCACAGCATGCACTGGCCGCTCACCTTATTGAGGCGTGTCACCCAGAACACAGCGCTCGTCAGAAATGCCACCAGCACAAACCATGTGAACCACTTGGTCAGCTGCAACATGTCGTGACAGCAACAACCAGGTCAGCACAGTTCCTCGTTGTGGCCAGCTAGAGCATTGTCAGGGCATTACTGCTTGATGGTCCCCTTGCCTGGCTGCTTTGCTTGCAGGACTCCTTGTGGCACCAACTGTTTTCCAGTCTTGACAGTCAGCATGCTATGCCACCTGCCTTGTGGGGCCCAGTGTCCTGCAACTGCTGTTTGCTATGGCACAGCTGCACCTCCAGCCACTGCCAGGGACCTTGCCATGGTGTGGTTCTGACCTCACCTGGTTGTCACCCGACACTGTTGACCGCAGCAAAACTGCCAGAGTCTTGCTGAACAAAACACTCTGGGTGCCGATCAGGGCACTGAATACGCTGTACAGTATAGGCAGTGCTGCCACCCAGGTGCGTGCTGCCTCAGGGCCCTTGGCACTGCATGTGACACAGGCAGGATTGTGAGGTTTGAAACACGGCCAAGACAAGCAGTGTCAAAAGCACTAGGTTGGCAGCTGCCGCTGGTGCATGTGCAGTGCCCCTTCGTGAAAAGCATGCTGCTCTGCATGTACAGCGATGTTCTCAGAATGGCATGGCATGCTGCACATTGTTTATGACGGAACTTCCTGTTCCGAGGAGTGGCACTCCTGGTTCACAGCTAGGTTGTGTATCACACACAACCAGTTGGTTCAATGGTTGGACCAACTGTCCCAGCCACGATGGCTTGGCCAAGCTTGCTGCTGCGGCGAAGGCAGGCTGCATATTTCTTAGTTGAGAGCGCTGTCAGTGGCTCACATGACAGCTTTTGAGCCCATCCAGTAAGCGCCATAGGCCAGCACAACAGAGGCACTGCCCACGGATAAGTAGCTGATGTATGCAGGACGCCCATACAAGTGCAGGAGCTCCTTGTAGGTGTAGGTCTGACTGACATGGCTGCCGCCAGACACTAGCAGCACACAGCCAGCCACGATGGCTGCAGTGGCAACCAGAACACCCCACGAAACCTGCGTGACATGCGATAGGAGCTTGTGAGTGTGGTGATTCTGTACAATGCTTTTCTGCACAGTGTGCACTGGAAGGCACCCATTCAAATCGGCTCCTGCGGCTGAAGTGGACGCCAACATGCCCTGCCAGGGCAGAGTGTGCCAGTAATCCCGGTGTAGCATGCACACAATGCAGCTGCTCTGCCTGCACATGCGCTGGGGTGTGTTGAATGCTACATGCTGTGCTTCTTGACCTGCCCTCAGCCCAGCGCGCACCTGCTCCTTCAGCACCCAGGAAGCAAACAACACGTTGGAAACAAACTGGATGCAGCCAATGGCTGCCAGCAGTGACTGTGCTGCATAGCCAAAAGAGATGAAGTTTGCCACATTGCCAAGAGAGAACAATGTGACACCTATCTGCCATTCACGGAATTTGCTGCACAGGACACAGGACACACGCAACAGTGGGTTCGGTCGATGGACCTGGTGCCCAGATGCAGACAATTCCAAGGTGCATGCACTGGTGCAGCATGCCTGCTGGTATGTCAGAGATGCAGCAGCATAACATAGGTGCACAGACAAAACCTTTGCTCAGTCATAGGCAGCTGCAGGGTGAGGGCACCACTGTTGCTGACGCACTATATTGCAGGTCTTGGCCGGGACATGCTGCAGGGCGTGGCAGCCAGCTTGTTGTGCCCCATCTTCATGACGTTCTGCAGCATGATGACACGTCTTTCTGTCAAAACACCGGTGTCATCACTGGTATCGACACTGGCATCATGTAAAGCAGATGCAACTGCTGATGTTACTGAAGCTGGGTATTTTTAAAACATCAGGGCCCCTCACAAGCTACAGCACAGAGGGAAGAGAGAATGTCATAAAGCGTTCCACGTACCGTGCCAAGGTTGATCATAATGCTGCCGACCTGTACACCACAGGGCAGGCGTGTCAGCACGACAGCGATGCCGCATCACCACTCCTGATCTGGATGGCCAGCACACACCGACTGAGCATCTGTAGATCCTGGTAGGTAAGTATGTTTTACTTACCAGATTGATGCACACGCCGGCCACCCATCCTGCTCCCATCACCCTGCAGCCTGGGTGTGACTGTGCCTGCTGGGGTGTTGCTGCTGACAAAGCAGCAGGGCTAGCAGCTGCAGAAGTAGCTCAGCACAAAGTATCTATGCACATGTACCTGATGAGGCTGTTGAACAATGATGATGGCACATTGAAGGCTTGTATCGACTTCTGCACAGCATCATAGGTCTGGTCAAGCCTTCCTGCTTCGACCCTCTTGTGCAAGGACGACACAACAGCAAGATATAGCAGCAGATACAACAGTGAATGAAAGTCTCAATTAATGGCACTCGTTCAGCACTCACAAACACGGCTGTCGCTTAGTCAATATGTGTCAGGGGCGCACGTGCCGGACCGCTGCAGCGCAGTCGACCCGTTTCGCTTGTCCATGTAACTCTGTGATCTCGTGAAGGATTTTTTGTTGTTGAATCTTCCTAATCATGGAGCAACGTGCCCACCGGGTCTTTCTTGACCAGTCTCCGGAAGTGGGTGGTCCAATGGATGGCTGTCCCGACAAGTCTCAGAGAGGCAGTGCTGCACAGTAAAGATGCTTTGAAAGCCAATTAAAAAGCAATCAATGGTCTTGAATGGTTAATGACAGTGTCGGTTTGCAGGCACTTGCACTTGCTGCTTGGTGACTTGCCCAAACCCTTGAGCACACCTGTTGGGTGTTTATCAGCAAGCTCAGGAAGAGACATAGCCAACAAAATCCACTGCATACAATGTCGAATGAAACTAGACTCAAATGTCCCGCTGGTGCCCATCACTGGGGAGGCTGACCATGGGGGCAGGCGTCACCTGGGCAGTGTAAGTGGGAAGGGGGGGGGGGGCAGGAGGGTACAGCAGCCTGCAAGCACCTGTTGGAGTCTAAGTACCCTAAT
>QAXK01000102.1:0-10172 GCA_004335735.1 Chlorella sp. KRBP
GTAAACGGGGTGGCCCAGCCGCGGCAACCCAGGCAGCACGGATCAGCAGCGAGGAAGATGAGGCACCAGCCCAGGCCAGAGCATGCAGTCGCCGAGCCACCGAGGCACCAACGTCCGGACCGTCCGGTGCGGCTTGCAGACCACGTGGTGCGCGCCTGTGTGCATCTGATGCACGGTGGGGCGCCTAGCCGCCCTGCCAAGGCACCACCGCAGTGTGGCGGCCGCGGTTGGTGTGCTGGCAGGAATGGCGTGTGTGCTGCTGCTGACCCTGCTGCTGCCCGTGTGCCGTGCCGCGCAGGTATACAAGAAGCACACGAATGCCGTGGAGGCGGCGGAGAAGGCAGCAAAGGGCGAGAGCAAGGGCTTCTTCTCGTTCTGGAGCTGACCGCACGCCGTCACCGCACACCGCCACGTGTTTGTGACGTGTGCATAGCGGGGTGGCCAGCCGCTGCATTCAGGGCCCGGCTAGCGCTTTGACTCAGCGTGGCGGGGAACTCACGATTGCATCAGGGAGACGAGAGAGGGAGACGAGAGATTGCATCAGGGAGAGGAGCCGGGAGGGGGGGGAGCTATTTATTTGTACCTTGGACGAGGGGCAGACATCAGTCCATACTTGAGCAGGCAAGAATGTCAATGGCATATGAATGTAAAGCTGCTGGCTGTGGGCGTGCGTCAGACGTCGCCGGCGCCGGTCTGCGAACTGCCCTGCGTGGTGAGCGTCTGCTGCGGGCTGGTGCTGACGCCCAGCTGCCGCGCGATCCTGCCAGTGATGTGCTCGATGAGCTCCTGCAGCGGGGCCAGCTCCTTCTCGTCCACCAACTGGTAGTGCTGCAACCATGTGGTTGTGATGTCACAGCACAGGTGGCAGCAGTCATTGACGGGCAGTCACCACGAAGGTCGCGATCACCGACATGCAGCGAATAGCAAGGCGCAAGCAGAGCGGTCGAGTGGCAGCTGCAGCGCAGGTCAGGTCGTGAGTAGGCCCACTCACGAGTGTGAAGGTGATGAAGTGCTTGAAGCAGGTGCTGAGGTGTGCCTCCTCCTCCAGCTGCTGGATCTGCTTGAAGTGCGAGTGGTAGATGTGCGCGTACACGCGGAAGAGGCGCTTGAAGATGGTCTTGGACACCTCCTGCGGCCCACACAGCGCCAGGCACGAGGAGGGGCACGAGTGACTTGCTGCTGGCGTCATGCCTCAGCCCATGACCGTGCCGCGTATCCGCTGCTCAAGTCAGCCACGTCGTGAGCCCTGATGCTGGCAGACGCCAGCCCGTGACTTGCACGCGGTTCCCGACAAGCACACCCCAACGTCGAGCCCAACCCGCCAAACAACTCACCATGAAGTTGGGAGGGAAGGGCGCGCCAAACTGCTGAGGGAACACGTTGTCGTCGTCGATCTGCATGTGTCAGCACACACCACCCACACGCCGACACTTGGATGGCTGGCACACGATGCGCACGCCACCTTCCCCTGTGCTGATCCCTGGGGCACCTGAGGCGGTGGCGGTCCATCCTGATGTGAACATGTCCCACACACGCAAGCTGCACATGCCCTTGGCCTGCTCACCTGCGCCTCTATCCAGTCGAATAGCTTGTCGATGTACTCGGGGGCCGAGAGCCGCACGGGCTTCTTGATCTTCACGCCGTCCGCCCACAGGTACTCGTACTGTGCAGTTCATCAGCCAATTGCAGCAGGCACTCCAATGTGTGGTCTCCCAGTTGTGGGCACTTGGGCAAACGGCATTACCCGACTCGGCGCACGTGAGCGGTGGCCCCGCGCTCACCTTGAGCCCCGCAGACATGACCTCGCACGTCCTCTCGGTGCAAAAGTCGCCCAGCGTGGCGTACAGCACGCTGATGGCGTTGTAAAAGTCGACCGTGTTGACGGCCACCCACTCGCGCAGGTCTTCGCCCGGGGGCAGCGCCACGGCATCTAGCAAGTTGCCGCTGCCTAGCGTCGCCTCGATGTGCCGCTTGAGTTGGAGGCCCTGCGCGTGTTGTACAGTGTGTGTGCGTGGGGCCACCTGCCTGAACGGTCGAGCGTCCGTCAACGCACGCGCCCTCCCCCTGCCTCACCTTGGCGCCAACGGGCGTGTTCTTCTTGGGCCGGAAGGTCTTGCCACGGCTGCAGTGTGCACAATGCGGAGCACACTGTGTTTGCGGCCAAGCTTCTACGCAGCCCTTCGAGGCGCCGATGCACACGCTCCGCTCACTTCGTCAGTCCGAACATGTCGCGCCTAGTTGCTGCTGTCGCGCGCCTCCTCTCCTCTCCTGCCGCTGGCCTCGGTTCTGCCTGCTGCAGCTGCTGCAGACTCTGGGGAGAGCCAGGAGAGGGGACTCGCTGCGTCAAGAGCTCTCCAAAGGCTTGCACTGCACGATGGAGAGAGGGGGCCCACTGGCGTCCTCAGTGCAGCGCCGCCGGCGTGAGGCCGCGCAGGCGCAGGTACTCCTCCAGAGGCACGAGCCTGCGCTTCAGGGCTGCCAGCTGCGTCTCCGTGGGGAAGAGGATGGCGAGGAAGCCCTCCCTGCACGGCCTGTGTGTGCCAAGTGGCGGCGGCGGCGACCTCTTGAGTGACTTTCAAAAAGTGTGATGCGCTGCGTGCGCTGTGCCCCAGCTGTCAGCGCATCACACTCACCTCGTGGTGAGCAGGTGGGGCTCCTTGAGCAGCCTCTGGTTGACCTCAAGCAGCTTGCCCATCGCCACCGCTCGCACCGTCAAGCTGCACGCACGCAGCAATGGGCGGCAGTGCGCGGGGCTCGCACCATGTGTGTGTGTGTGTGTGTGTGTGTGTGTGGCATTTGCGTGTCAGGGCGGTCTGCTTCTGTGTCAGAGTGCCTAGGATCAGCAGCGACAGCCCAGGCTTGGGCACCAGCCCAGGCCTCAGTGCAGCAAAACAGAGTAACGACATCAAACAGTGAGTGGTTCCTGCCGTGCCGGCCACGAGATGCCACCACTGCAGCTGCAGGACCCTCGTGACCCTTCGTCTCTGCGCTCATCACCTGTTGCCGTGTCCGTCGCTGAGCACACACGACGAGAAGCCATGCTCACCTGTTGCCGTGTCCGTCGCTGAGCACGCACAGCACGCTCTCGCCGTCCAGCAGCGAGCCCTGGTTGCGCCGCTTGCCGCTCTGCTTCAGGTTGGGGTTGCGCTTGCCCACATCAAAGTTGACCGTCACCGTGCCGCCAGGGGAAGGCTCTGCGGCCGCCCCCGCGCCGCCTGCGCCCTGTGCTGCGGCCTCGTCGGCGGGGGGCTGGTCGCCGTCTGCCTTGCGCTTGTGCCTGGACCGGTGGTGGTGGTGATGGCCTTGCTGCTGCTGCTGCTGCTGCTGCTGTGGTTGCTGCTGTTGCTGTGGTGGCTGCTGCTGAGGCTGTGCTTTCTGCTGCTGCTGCTGCTGCTGCTCCTGTTGCTGCTCCTGCTCTTGGGGCTGCTCCACATCCGCCGCCTGTCCGCCTCCTCCGCCCTGCGCTGCGCCAGTGATGGCAGCGTCCGTGCCCTGCTCACCTGCTGCTGCCTCACCAGCTGCTGCCACGCTGTCGTGCTGTTGATCCTGCCCGTCCCCCGCCGCCGCCGCCGCCGCTGCCGGCGCCGCTTGCCGCACCCACGGGTGCGTGGGCGCCAGTCCCACCACGCAGAGGCCGTTGGGCACCATGAACACGTACTGGTCGTGGCCTGCGTGGCCTCCCACGTCCATTGCGAACATGCGCGTGTACTTGGCGTGGGCGCTGTAGGGCGGCGGCACCTCTGGCAGGAGGTCCGTCTGCTCCAGCCAGTCGTTCACCAGGTCCTCATCAGGCGGCGCCTCCGTCACATCCGCACCACCGCCGACTAGCTGCTCGTCCTCCATCAGGCGCACTTCTGCTGCCAAGTCGGCGCAGGACGCGACCATGCGGCAAGAAACCGACGTGGGGACATTCCACACGGCTTGCGCATTCAAGCAGAGCAGCATGGCACGCTTACTCACCGGATGCTTGCTGCTTGGCGCAGCATGGGCCTCTGTGAACGCCGAGATGAGGCTCGATCCAACGACGGGATTGCCAGTGCGCTTCTCCGAAGACGGGCACCCGGTCTGGCGCGTCGACACCTTCCCGAACCCGCAGCTTGACACGAACGCCTGCGGACGCAAGGGCCTGCCCAGCTGGATCTGTGAGTGTGGGCTCGTCAAGCGTTGCCGTGCCTTCGCGGACACCTGGACCTGGACACCAAGTTGTGCACGCCTTGCGCACTGTGCAGGCGACCCTGACAACTTGGTGCAGCGTGAGAGCCTGGACGTCACCGAGGGAGTGATCAAGCTCATCCTGTCCGGACAACCGCCATACGCGTCCACCAAGTGTGGCGACGCTGGGCCCGTGGGATACGAGGTACCTGCGCCCACGCTTCTGATGCCTGCATGCCAGTGCAGCTGAGATTGCCACCGCATAACGGGGTCTGTGTGCAGGCTCAGGACACGCAGGCTCAGCAGGCAAGCACTGGGCACCCACTGCACTGCACAGGTGGCCGTCGCCATGGTCAAGGAGATTGAGGTGCCAGCTGGGCAGGACGACGCCGCTGCGGCCGAGGGCTTTGCGCAGAAGCTGCACGCCAAGTGGGGCGTGGGGCGGGCCGCCTGTCAGAACGGCGTGCTGCTCTTCATCGCCGTCGCCAACAGGTGGGCACAGAGGCACTTCGTGCAGTGCGTTTGCATTGGGTGTGCTCGCAACAGCATGGTGCCCAGCTCCTGTGGGTGTGGCCGGCTCATCCTGGCTTACATATCGTTGAGTGCATACATGAACGCGCCTTGTTCAGCTGTTGTTGCTCAGCACCAAGCCAAACCACATGCTTGCTCCCGCAGGCAAATCTACATCTCGGTGGGCGAGGGCGCCAAGGCGCGGCTCACATACGAGGTGCTGGGCCGCATCATCGACAACGCCAAGCACTTCCTCAAGCAGGACAGGTACAGGGTAGGGGCCTGTACTCGCGCCCTCTCCGCACAGTGTGTGCCCACGCCCGCGCTGCACTGCACCGCACGCCTTCAGGCACATGTGTTCCCACCACTTCGCTGACTCGCCACCCGTGTTCCGTTGCTTGCCGTCATCTCCTCCACGTGCTGCCCCAACCAACACGTGCAGTTACTCGACGGCACTGGAGACCACCGTGACCAACATTGGCCTGGCGCTGGCCGGCGCGCACATCGACCCGCCGCCTGCGCAGGGCTGGCTGGGTGGCACCGCGGTCCTGGGGGTGATTGGCGGCTTCATCGCTCTGGCCGTGTACGGGCACAGGCAGGGCAACAAGGAGCGGGCGCGCTACAGGGTGAGTGTTTGCGCTGCTTGCGAACGGCGCAACCAGCCGCAGCGTGTGCCCACCTGACACACGCACGTCCTGAGCTCTTCAATTGATTGCTGCGGTCCCACCACCACCACCACCACCACCACCACCACCACCCACTCGTGCAGGACTGCCGCGTGCTGCTCGAACGCATCAAGCGCGACCAAAGCGCACTGCAGTCCGGCGCCTACTCCGTCTCCTCCTGTCCCATCTGCCTGGAGGAGTTTGAACACGAGCCTGCCAGCGCAGGCGATGGTAGCACCACCAGCGAGGGCGGCGCCGGCGCCGCATCCTCCTCAGCAGCAGCAGCTGCACCGGCGGCAGCAGGGCCCAGCAGCAGCGAGACGGCGCCGCTGCTGCAGAGGCAGCCCTCGCCCGGCGTTGCGGCGGCTGCAGCCGGCAGCAGCACCGCAGACGTGGTGCCGTCGGGGGGCGTGGCGGGGGGCATGTCAGCGGCGGCGGTGGCGGCGTTGAGGCGTGCGGGGAGTCCGGCTCCGGTGGCAGCGCAGGGTTCTGCGGCGGGCGGTGCGGCGGTGGGAGGGGAGGAGCAGGTGCACAGGCGGGCGTTGGTGGTGCCGTGCGGGCACGTCTTCTGCGAGCCGTGCCTCACCAAGTGAGTGAGCTACTGGCGCACCGCCGTTGTGGCTCCCACGCACTCAGACACAGTGTGGATGTGTGCACGAGGGCGGGGACACAGTGTGGATGTGTGCACGAGGGTGGATGCGTGCACGCAAGCTCGGCAGAGCGCATCAACGGTTTGGCGCGCTTGTGCAAATGCTGCGCACAGGTGGATGGCCCAGCAGCGCAAGCTGAGCTGCCCCATCTGCCGGCGCGACATGGACACTGGCGAGGCGCCTCCGCCGCCGCCGCCCAACTCCCAGCCCCCATGCAACGAGCAGGTCGACGCTTGGTGAGCCACATGTCATGCAGCGGCTGCGCTTAGTCTTGCGAGTGTTGTGCACCAGGGCGCTGCACACCCGGGTCAGCGGAGAGCTGTCTGCGCACGAGGGTAGCAGGACTGGCGCACGTGAGTCCACGTCTGAAGGGCTTGCCAGCACCACCTCCCTCCCTCCCTCCCTCTGTCCCCACCTGCAGGGAGCGTGTGTTCCCTGACCCCGTGCTGCCAGGCGTCATCCCGGCAGCACCCCGCCTCAGGCTTGAGCCCACGCATCCATGGTTCCGCCACCGCCACGGTGCGACGCTGCTCGTGCTCAAACACGCTGCCTGAGATCTAGCACCTGCGGCTGCGCCATGGCGCGTGCACAAACCACAGCGAAATGCCGCCTTGGCGTCTGCGCTGGTGCTGGCTGCTTCACCACGTGCAGGCCAGAGCTGGCGCTTCCGTGGCGCGTCAGGCTACTCGGTCAACGACTGGTCCAACCACTACCACGGCAACATTGCCCACGAGCAGGTAGCTGGCACAGTGCAGAGGCCTGCTTTGCCTTTCTGACGGCCGTGCACGCTGTGGCGCCCCACACGTTGAAAACAGTGCCAGGGCTGTTTTGCCCTCGTGAACGGGCCTTGGGCCAAGCCCTGGCGTTCGTCAGCCGGTCTCAGGTCGCCTGCGGATTCGTTGCTGGTGCCGTATGCGTTGAACGCAGCAGTGCCCTGTGCCGGCTCCGACTCACTTGTGTGTGCAGATCATGGAGATGCAGCGGATGGAGCTGCTCTTCCGCATCCAGGCCCTCAGGTGAGGCTGACGCTGCAGGCACTGTCCACGTGGGGAGCCAGCTGCAGGTAGTGCAGCCATCATCGACCCCCTTGTGCACCACCTCGTGCACGTGTGACCGCAGGCGCCGCTACCCCGAGTTTGTGACAACACAGATGGCGAGGACCTGGAGCAGCGACCTGGCCGCAGGTGCGGGTGGCTGTGCAAGCTTGGGTGCGGTTGGGGATGGTGCTGTGGCACCTACGCTGCGCCGTCGCTTCGGCTCGGGAGCTGAGCACTCCGCCCACAGTAATGTTGCTGCTGGCTGCTGCACCGCATCTATGCTTGGCCATTTGAGCACGTCTCTAACCCTAAGCTGGGTGTTGACCTGTGTGCAGGTCGCGAGGTGAGCGCGCAGGTGATGCGGGACTTCCAGCTGCGCGATCCGGTCGTGAGGGCGGAGCTGAGGCAGGCAGGATCGTCGGGCAGCCATGCCAGCTTTGGAGGGGGTGGTGGCGGCGGGCGCAGCTCAGGAGGGCGAGGGGGCAGCTGGTGAGGTGGAGCCCTGGCGCATCGTAACCTGTAGCGCGCGTGCGCGCTTTCAGTTTCCCAGTGGCGGTTGGGAGCTGGATGCCCTTGGATGGCCTTCAACTTGGCGCACTGGACACTGCAACTGCTGGCTGCTGCTGCTGCGCCTGTGAATGATGTGTCCAAAGGTAGCAACAGAATTCGTTGAAAATCGGTTGGTTGAGGCACAGAAGTCGAAAGGGGAGCTCAGCAGTGGCAGTGCCTCGCGTGTAAGGAGGACCATGGTCTCTCGCGGAGGCGGAGGAGTCACGGCGGACGAAGGAGGAGGAGCAGCCATGGCGGGGCAGCACGCTGTGCGCCTGCTGGCCCTCGACGAGCTGGTGCAGGAGTGCATGCAGCAGCGGGAGTCGCTGATGCTGGCGTCCAGCAGCGGCGCAGCCTCCTCCTCCTCGAGCAGCGCCCAGGGTTGTGCGCGCACGCTGCTGCGCGCGGCCATCTCCGCGGGCGACGTGCCTCAGGCGCTCAGCATCATGCGCGAGCTGCTACCCGCGCTGCTGCAGGTGAGGCCTGACTGCGCGCGCTCCTGTGGGGCGCAGATCCATCCAGAAGAGGTGGAAGGGTTCTTCGCGTCCTTGCGCTGCTGCCTTGCGTGCAGGACCAGCGGCTGGTGTTCAGGCTGTACAAGCAGCAGTTTGTGGAGCTGACGCGGGCCGCCGCCGCTGAGTCGCACGTGGCGCCGCACCACGGCACCGTGTCCAACGGCAAGGCATCGCACAGCGTCTCCTGCGGAGGGGCGGCCGGCGACGATGGGATCAACAGCGCACCACGCCTGGATGAAGCACTTGGTACGCACCGCGCCGGCTGCCTCTGATGGTCTACTCCGGCACCCCTCCACGCCCACAGGCGCTACAGCAACTTCTGCTGCAGCACATCGTCATGAGACAGCAACCGCAAAGTCAAGCAGCAGTTGCTCCTGCTGCATGCAGCGGGCGGCGGCGGCAGCAAACAGGCGTGCCGCTGCGCTGCAAACACCCTTCCCGCGTGCCGCAGAGTGCGCCCGGTCCCTGCTCGCCCCCATGGCGCTTGACGCGTACCCCGAGGCCTACACCGAGTTCAAGCACGCCATGCAGCTGCTGGTCTACCTAGGCAACGCCGGCCTGACGCAGCGCGAGTGGCCCAGCGACTGCCAGGCGCTGCTCAGCACGGCGGCGAGGGATCACCTGGCGGAGACGGTGTTCCAGACATCGGGGCAGGTGCTAGGTGCGTGTGCCACGCTTCTACAGCTGAATTCCACAGCAGAGGGGAGGTCAGGTGCTAGGTCAGGTGCGCATGCCGCCACGCAAGACTTGATTGCAGAGCGAGGGCAGGGGCCAGCACGGGCCAGCGTGGGTGCAGCAGCAGTGGCACAGACCAGCCTGTGCGACTGACTCGCGGAGAGTGTTGCAGGAGTTGTGCCGTGCTGGCGCTTGCTGCCTGGGCGCGCCTCACCCGCCTCACCCTCCTGCTCGCCCACCTCCTGTGGCGTGCTCGCGCTTGCTGCCCCTACCCTGTACGCAGGTGTGGAGGAGCCCAGGCTCACCCTCCTCCTCACCCACCTCCTGCGCCTGCAGCGCCAGTACCGCCACCTGCTGCCCTCCCGTGGCAACACCTCCAACGGCGCAGCGGCCGCACCCTCCGCGCCCCTCCCAAGCACATTCGGCAGCAACAGCACCCAACCCAGCACCACGCAGCAGCAGCAGCAGGCGCCGCACCAGAGGCTCCGTTCCTCCGTCCTCGCCGCCCAGCAGCCCGCAGCGGCGGCGCACCCGCTCGCCGCAAGCCCCGGCAAGGGCTTGGTGCCCATGCACCCTCTGCTGCACCCTCAGCATGGGGAGGTGGCGGCTGGCATGGGCGCCCCGTGGCACCAGTCTGTTGCTGCGGCGTCATCGGGAAAGGGAGGGGAAGGTGGGGGCGGGGCGGCGGGGGCGGGACGCAGGGCGGCTGAGGCCATCCCGGACCTGTGCAGCAGGTTGATGCTGCTGGGGCGTGACGCGCCGCCCTTGCCGCCGGAGCAGGGCTATGGCCCGGTGGTGTCGTCGTTCAACGAGAGCGACATCCTGGTGAGTGGTTGGTGGTGGCAACAGGCCGATGCTGAGTGGCTGCTGTCACAGCGTTCAGTTGCCGCCGGAGCAGGGCTATGGCCCCGTGGTGTCGTCGTTCAACGAGAACGACATCCTGGTGAGTGGTTGGTGGTGGCAACAGGCCGATGCTGAGTGGCTGCTGTCACAGCGTTCAGTTGCCGCTGGAGCAGGGCTATGGCCCCGTGGTGTCGTCGTTCAACGAGAGCGACATCCTGGTGAGTTGTGGGGGTGGCAACAGACCAGTGCTGAGTGGCTGCTACTTGTGCAGCACTTCACTTAAGAGGCAGAGAGAGGGCGTGCTGGTGTGCAGCAACGCGCCTAGCCAACCACAACAATTGTTATCAAGGGCAGACGAACGCTGCGGCTACCGCTGGAGCCACAGACCTTGGACAGTGACTCTTGCCACCCACGCTCCCACCACACGTGAATCCTCCCGTCTTGCAGCATGATGGCATCTGTCGTGAACGCCATGCAGTGATGGTGGTGATGGTGATGGTGATGGTGATGGTGATGGTGATGGTGATGGTGATGGTGATGGTGATGGTGATGGTGATGGTGATGGTGATGGTGATT
>QAXK01000105.1:0-27263 GCA_004335735.1 Chlorella sp. KRBP
GCCTCATCAAGCAGAGTTCACACCAGTGCATGTTGCTTGAGGAGGCCTGCGTGACCTGAGTGTGTGTGCATGTGTGTGTCGAGCTTTATGGTGCGGCCATCTCTGGCAAGCAGATAGGCATAGATGACCATCATCGCGCGCACACCCCAGGGCTACCCTGTGTGCCATGGGAGCGCGAGGGTGAGCCACTGTATGGGCACGGCGTGCCACGCAAGCCTCTCTGGAGCGTTGGTACAATCATGTACCCTTGGGCCCAGCCAAACGCTGTCCAGTGCTCACAACCGGCGCTATGCTCTGCCCCGGGGCCCGGTCCACACAGTGTGCCCGCCCATTCACCCACGCACCCCCCAAACAACCAAAGCGTTGCTGTAGGCTCACGCGACGCACCCTTGCCGCACATGACGGCCAGCGGCTTGAACACGTGCTCGTTCTTGTTCTTGTAGAGCGTGGTGGCAGTCCCGTTGCCGTGCACCGTCACCACCTCTTGAGGCGAAAGGTGGCGCAGCCACAGCAGCCGTCCACGGTACTCAAAGCCCACCTGCGCCCATAGTCAGGTGCGCGCCATGGTCAGGTGCGGGGATGAGGGTGTGACGTGACAGGCTGATAAGTATCCTCCTTGGGTGCTTCCCCTGCCCTACTGTCCAGGCCCCGTGCATGAGTAATGAGCAAGTGCTGGCTTGAGCAGCTGTCATGCTACAAGGCGCAGTCAGTCGCTCACCCAGTTCTTCTCGCACGGCATCTGCTCCCCAGACGTGTACGTGATTGGTTGCATCCTGCCCACCGGCCACTCCTTGGTCACCTCCCCCATGCCCTGCGACAGCAGCCCCTCCACGCCTGGAGGCACCGCCCCGCTGCTGCCGCGCTGCTGCTCGCCGCCCGACGCCTGCATCTGGCCGAGGCCGCTGCCGCCGGCGAGCAGCCAGCGCTTGGCGAAGAAGCGCCACAGCTGCTGCTTGGGCCCTGAGCAGCGTCCCTCATACTCCGCCTGGCTGACTTTGCTGCCCGACGCCCGACCTGACGTGACCAAGCCGGGCAACTGCCCACCATTACGGCGAGCCGCTGGCTCCTCCTGACTGCTGCTGACTCCCTCACTGCTGCTGCTGCTGCTCCTGGACAAGCTTCGCCGTAAAAGCTGCAGGTTGGCCACCGCCGTGCTCCCTCCCGCGCCCGTTGCTGGCTGTTGCTGCTGCAGGCCGCCGCCGCTGCTGCCGCTGCCGCCGTCCCGCCCGTCCAGCAGCTTGAACAAGCAAGGCGTCTCCCTGAACTTGGTCACCTCGTGCTTGTCAGCGAGCTCCTTGGGGCGGCACCCCACCTGCACCGCACACACTCATCATTTGCACCACCCACGCTGCAGCAAGCGGATGCTACAGCACCTGCTGCCGGCCTGCACGCACCCGCTAGACCCACAGGTGCCCCTTAGAACAGCAGCATTGAACAGGTTCCCTCCCTCCGTGCACAAGTGTGCATATGCATACAGGAGCTCCTCCTCGCTGCACCCACATTATGCCCACCCCATCCCACCGATGCAGCTACACCTCACCTGCAGAAACAGCCCCTCATTGTCACCAGCGCTCATGAGCCGCGGGTCGATCAAGCCCAGCAGGCTAAAGTGCTGGTGCGTGGGGAAGGGATGCCGCTCGCGGTACTCTGCTTGCGGCTGCACCAGCTGGCAGTCGCTGACCGACACGTTGGCGCTGAGGAGGTCCGCCTTGCAGAAGTAGAGCGAGTTGGCCTCCATGACCTGGTTGTGGCGCGTCTGCTGGTTCTGCTGGAACCTGACTGTAGGCCGGTAGAGGGTCACGCGGTTCAAGATGACCACGTACACCTGTGGGAAAGCGGACGGGAAGGGACCCGTAGCACGCAGGAGGTTGCATGCAGGTGCGCCATCGGGGGAAGGTGGCCTCAGCAGTCACGCCTGCTGCGTGCTGGCTGCGCTGCGTGGTCCACCTGGGGGGAAAAGCGAGCAGTGCGCGAGGGCGAGGGGCGCGCACCTGTCCCCGGAAGACGGCGCTGGCCGTGTTGAGCCAGAAGGTGTGGTTGTGGCCCTTCTCCGCCTTGCACTCGCAGTAGCGCGCCGCAAGGCACGGCAGCTGGATGCTGGGGTCCCGCTCCAGCGGCACGTCGTCGTAGAGCAGCACCGAGGACGGGCGGGTCACCTGCTCGCCACGCAAGCGTGCACGTTCAGCATGGAGGTGGCACCATAGTGGCTGCGCTGCCCTGCGACTGAGGCATTGCAGGCTGCGAGTGGGCGCGTCAGTCGATCCGCGTGCCTTTTCTTGAGGCAACATCTTGAGGAAGGGGTCCTCCGGCCCGTCGCCGTAGGCTAGTGCTGGTGCCAGCACGCTGCTGATGGCTAGGAGCAGCACGAACGGCGCCATGCCGCCTCCTCCTCCTGGTCCGCCTCCCTCTTGCCGCGAAGGTGGAATTCAACTGCAGCTACACCCGGAACGACGACGGCGCTCGCGCATGGCCGCCAGTGTGTGTCGCACTTTCTTCCTGCCGCCTCTCTGGTCTTAGACGCTTCGCCGCACCTATGATCTCGACTTTAACGGCAATTCAAGCTGCAAACGTGGGAAGACAGCTCCAATTGCAGATCAGCAAAGGACGCACCCGCACGGGGCGCCAACGGAATGAATTCAAGGCCATCCCAAAAGAATGCCAACGCCGTCATGAGTACGCACACGCGCAGTCTAATCGTCGTCGCCTCCAGGGCCGCGGGGCGCTGGCCCGCCCGCCTGCTTGGACATGATGATCTGGTCCACCTTGAGGATGGTGACGGCGGCGTCGGTCGCCAGCTTGATGGCCCACCACTTGGTGCTGTACAGGTCGGTCACGTTCTCGGTGGCAGACAGGTCCTTGGGCTGGCCCGTCTCAATGTCCACACCTGCGCACGTGCATTCCCGCAACCGGGCACCGTCGCTCGCTAGCCAGTGGACACATGCACACGCACAACCGAGTGGCCTGCCTGTGGCCAAGCGTATCCTCACAAGCTTCCAAGGCTGGGTGGTGCACGCACCACAACAGCACAGCACATCATGCCCCACGCACACTCACCCAGCGTGGTTTTCCCCTGTGCGTGCGCCGCGTACAGTGACGCCACCACGTCCGCCGCGTCCAGCCCAGAGTTCTCCGCCAGCGTGCGCGGCACCACCTCAAACGCCTCGGCGTACTTGTTGATGGCGTACTGCTCCAGGCCCGACTGCTTCTTGCCCCACTCGGTCAGCAGCCGCGCCAGCTCAATCTCCGTGGCGCCGCCGGCCGGCACGATGCGCGCGTCGCGCGTGAGGGCCTTGTAGGCGTTGACGCCGTCGTTGACGGCGCGCTCCACGTCGTCCAAAAAGCCTTGGGTGGAGCCGCGCAGCACCACGGTGGAGATCTTGCCCAGAGACGAGTCCTGCCGGAGCACCGTGCACGTGGCGCCGCCAATCTCCTGCGCAGCAACAACATTTGGGGGCGAGGCGTGGCCCACTTGTTGGTGAGGAGGGGCGCGGCTCATGCACGCGTCGCCATCAACCGCCCACCCACCCGCCTGCCCGCAGCAGACACACCTGCCCGGTCCCCATCCCCTGCTTCACCTGACGCGCACACCTCCGCTCCGGCCCCGCCGAGGCGCCCAAACAGATGCAAATATCAAGACACACACTCTGCACCACACCGTGCCTCCCTCACCTGCACGCTGAGGTACTTGACAAAGCCCAGCTCGTCGGGCGTGGGCGCGCTGAAGGTGGACTTGGCCGTGGCCCCCGTAGCCTTGCACAGGCGCAGGAGCTCGAACTTGGAGGGCAGGCGCAGCATCATGATGCCGTACTTCTCAAGGAAGTGGTGCGCCATCTCGCCAATGGCACTGCCGCTCACCACCACCTGCAGCACGCAAAGTAGGTGCGAAGACGCCATAAGCATGTCAGCCATTCTGCCAGCAGCTGTCTTACCCAGCCCTGGCCAACAAGCACCACCTTGGCTCACCTTAGCCCCAGAGTCGGCGATCGCCTTGATGTACTCCTCCAGCTTGTCCTCCTCGCCCTTGGAGTAGTTCTCCAGCTCCTGGGCGTTCTTGATCAGCACGGTGCCCTGCGACACGCACCCACACGGCGACACCACCACCTGTGGTTCAGCGCACCTGCGCACCACGCTGCTGCCCCATCAAGCAAGCACCCGCAGTGCCCAAGCAGCCGCCAGTGTGGCCATTGCGCCACTGCGGCGAGGCAGGGAGTCCCGAGAGAAGAATCGCACCTTGGTGTCGGTTGATGAGGTGTCGACGCCCTGGCTGTACACCACCACCTTTGCGTCCTCCATGTGCTTGACCGTGCCCTCGGCGTCACGCCGCAGCACCATGCCCTTGACCACGGTGGAGTCCGACAGCCCAGCACCTGCAAGGTGCAACCACAAAACCACAAAACCACAAAACAGTGATGAGCGCTTGCACGCGTGGCTCTGCTGCAGCCACGTGCCTTGCACGCTTTCCATGGCCTGAACTGCAAGTCCCCAGCCAGCAGCGCCCACCTTCGATCTTGACCACGCGCACGTTGTCCACGTTGAAGTTGACGGGGTTCTGAGGCACCACGTCGATGCAAGCCTCGGCCACCAGCTGCGACAGCATGTCCTCATAGCCGTAGATCTTGGAGGCGATTGCGCCCTTGAGGCGCTGGGCCACCTGCAAACATAGCGACAGGATGGAGAAGTCAGTTCCTGAGCAATGTCCCCACCAGCAAGCGGTGCCCGTTCGAACTGCCTGCCCTCAGGCGTGCTCACCACTGCCTTGTCGCGGACGTTGATGTCCTTGCTGCCCTCGATCACCAGCGTGTCCAGCAGCTCCAGCGCCTGTGGGCACACGTGCGTACCGCGAGGCACTCTGTCAGTGCCCAGTATGGCCCCACGCCTTGGCCCTGCCGCCCTGCCTGCTGTGCCAGCTGAGCACACCATCAAGGCAGGCACAGACCTTGGCACCCGTCTTGGCGTAGCCGTCTGCCACCTCTGCCGTGTGCAGGCCGTCGCGCAGGAGCGCCTCCGCGTTGGCGAGCAGCTCGCCGCCGTACGACAGCACCTGCGCCAAGCACCCCAGCACCACCAAGATGAGCTGACGGCCATGCTGCAGCATGCTGGGCCGGACACACACGCGTGTGCGGGTGATGATCTGGGCGCTGGAAGGCTCCTCCGCGCACCAGGTTGGTGCCGTCGCCGATTTCCGCCTCCTGCGCCTTGGCTGCGTGCACGAGCAGCTTGGCTGCGGGGTGGTTGACCTCCAGCTCGGTCACGATGGTGGACGCGTCGCTGGTGACGAAGAGCCGCTCCAAATGGTTGATCACCATCTTGTTCATGCCTGCAGGCCGCGGGAGCGAGCAGGTACGCCAGGTCGCGCGCCTTCGCCCTGCTGAATTGCTGCCCTGCTTCCGCCTGCAGAGCTGCGTGCCCACTGGCTGCTGCGGAGCGCGCTCGCACCATTGGGCCCCAGAGATGTGCGCGTGATGGACGCCATGTTCTTGCACGCCTCGATATTCCGCACCACCGCCTCATCGACGCCAGCAAAGTGCTTGTGCCCCTCCTTCAGCATGGCCTGGAGGCCGTAAGGCAGGCCCATCGCCATAGTGCCGAGTTCGTGTGCACGATCTGGGGTCTGGTCCTGCGGCGTTCAGTGCACGGACCGCTCGAGCCGCTGCTTGCGTTTCAAGAGTGCTGTTGCTGGTGTGTAGGCGCTGAATTGTCACAACCCCGAGCGCGATCGAGCTGCATTTCGAACGCCATGCGGAGGCCCTGGGTTCCAGGGAGCGCTCAGCGGAGCCTGCAGAGCCTGCAGAAGGCACGCACAGCATGCGATTGCCGTGCCCAGCTCTGGTGCAGGCCCAGCACACCGTCCGCCCCCACGCAGTCCTCACGTCATCCCGACCCTTGCAGCCCCGCCACGCAGCAGCAGCGATGCCCAACGTCACGGCCGCAGCAGCAGCATCACCGACATCAGCACCGACAGCAGCAGCAGCAGCGCCCACGCGTGATGGAGGCTCCCTGGAGGACAAGGCGGCGCGCGTGCGGGAGCTTGAGCGGGAGGCCGACGACGAGCACAAGCTGGCGCAGCAGCTGAACAAGCAAGGCAACTTCCAGGAGGCCCAGAAGGCCTACGCGCGCATGCATGCGCTGGAGGACCAGGCGTCCACGCTGGCAAAGGAGGTGCGTGGCCACGGTGCAAGGTGCAGCGCAGGGCCCCTCGCTCCTACATTCACACTGGACCCACACACCCGTCCTACACACCACAGGTGGGGTGTGTGGCGTGCGTGCTGGGTGACCCATCATGCGGCGCTGCCACCGACGCCCTCACTGCCGAGGAGCAGCGCGACTTTTTCGAGCTCATCCCCGCCCCAGCGTGGGGCGCGGCCGCAGCCGGCCAGCAGCAGCAGCAGCAGCAGCAGCAGCAGCAGCAGGGCGCGCTCAGCATGAGGGAGCGTGCCCGGGGCGCGGTGGTGGGCAGCCTGGTGGCGGACGCGGCGGCCATGGGCGTGCACTGGGTGTATGACCTGGACGTGCTTCAGGCACTCATGGAGGAGCGCCGCAACGCCCATGGTACTGCTGCTGCCGCTGCCGCTGGTGGTGGTGACGGTGATGGCGGCAGCATGGTTGGGCTTGAGTTCCTCGACCCTCCCCGTTCCCCCTTTTACAGCTACGCAACCGGGCGCAACTCCCCCTACGGCGAGCAGACGCTGGTGCTGCTGCACAGCCTGGCCTCGCGCGGCGGGCTCGACTGCGTGCACTACGCTCAGGCCTTTGCCTCCCGGTTCGCAGAGGGGGCGTTTGACGGCTACCGGGATGTCTCCACAAAGGGCTTCCTGCGCAACTACCAGAGGGGCCTGGCTCCGCCGCAGACGGGCGTTGCGGACGCCCAGGCGAACTGCGTGGCGCGGGTGGCCCCTCTGGTGCTGGCGTTTGCCGCTGCGACGCCTGCGCCTGGCAGCGGGAGTGGTGTTGCGTCCTCCAGTGGGCGGGGGCAGGCGGGGGCAGTGGCGGGGCGGGGAGGCGGGGTCGGGGAGGGCGGGGCGGAGCGTGTGGTGCAGCAGCTGTGGCTGGCGCGGGCGGTGCGCGCCGCCACGCGCGTGACGCAGAACAGCGAGGCGGCGTGCGCGTGGGGCGCGGCGGGGGCCGAGGTGCTGGCGTGCGTGGTGCGGGACGGCGCGGCGCCGTCGGCTGCGGTGCGGTGGGTTGCCGAGCAGCTGGAGCAGCAGGTGGCCGCGGCACGGCAGAGCGACCAGCCTACCACTGCCACCACTGCTACCACCACTACGGCACTTGAGGAGCCCGCTGCCAGCGCCACCAGTGCAGCCGGGCCGGTGGCGGTGGTTGCGGCAGCGGGTGGCGAGGGACAGCAGCAGCAGCAGCAGGAGCAGGCGTCAAAGGTGGAGCTTGCTGCACTGGTGGCGAGCCACTTGCGCCAGACGCTTGAGCTGGCGCCGCTGCCCGTGCCCGAAGCCGTGGCCAAGATTGGCCGCAACTGCCACATGCCGGCGGCCATGTGCACGCCGCTGCACGTGGTGCTGCACATGGAGCACCTGGCACGGCAGGAGCGGCTCGTGACACAGCGGCAGGAGCCCCCCGCAGCCCCGGCTTCCAGCAGCGAGCAGGGGCAGGGGCAAGAGTGGGATGGCGAGTTGGCGGCGGCGGTGGGTGCTCGCTACGTGCAGGGCATCCGTGCAGCGCTGCGTGAGGGCGGCTGCTGCGCGTCCCGTGCGTCGTACGCCGGGGCGCTGCTGGGCGCGCTGTGCGGTGCGGGGGGCGTGCCGGCGGCGTGGCGGGCGCGGTGCAGCGATCTGCCTGGGGTGTTGGAGGCGGTGGAGGCCATCTGCCTGGCGCGCGACAAGCAGGCCATGGCGTGACGCCCCTGCGTGTGTGTGTGTGGTGCTGCGTGCGGTGACGCCATCCTTCATTGCTAATCTATTTGCTAGCTCTATTGCTCGAGAGTGTGTGCTTGCCATCACACTGTTGCACACTGTTGCAAGACGAGAAACTCGCTAACAGCGAAGCACTCGCTTCAGCGCAGACAGAAGAATGTACATGAGTAAACAGAAGCAGCCAACAGGGCAGGCCCTGCTAGCCCTGGCGGACCAGGCGGGCTGCAAACATGCCATCCGTCCCGTGCACGTGCGGCAGCGTCCGCAAGTATCCGTCCGGTGTAACCACGCCCTGCTGAGCGGTACGCTCATCACCGGCCGCCGCCGGCGTCGGGTGCTGCGGCAGCGGCTCAAGCTGGAAGTCCGGCCGGCGCGTCAGGAATGCCGCCACCTGCTCCTCGCACTCCTCAGGTTCGAGGCTGCACGTGGAGTAGACCAGAAGGCCGCCGGGGCGGACCGTCTGGGCAGCCGCATCCAACAGTTGCTCCTGCACGCCGCATGCCACAGGCCACAGGCCAGAGGTGTGGTGGTGCCTACTATGCTCGCTACAGGTGGTGGCGTGCTGCTTCCCGCCGCTCTCTCTCCCTGAGGCAATGCACCAAGCGTAGCAACCAGGGCACCCACCTGCAGTCCCGCCAGGCGCGTGATGTCCTGAGGTTTCCTGCGCCACCGCATGTCGGCGCGCTTGCTCAGCACCCCTGTGCCGCTGCACGGAGCGTCCAGGAGCACGCGGTCAAACAGCTGCGGGTCGCCCGCCACCCCCTGCACAGCACGCACAGCATGACCACGCGCGTGTCAAACTGCTGCTTCTAAAGCAGCAGCTAAACTGCTCGCCCACAGCTACCGCGCGCCAAGTGCCTGGGACGCAAACGCGCTGCTTGCGTGCCGCTGCCCATCGTGCTTCATGTCTGGCACGCACTTGTGCCCTGTCCGCCACCCATGTGACGAAGTCGGCCGCGTGCGCGTCCAGCATGTGCCTGGGCACGCCCTGGCTGGTGGCCAGGTTGACCAGGGCCCTGGTGCGCCGCCGGCTCACGTCCACCGCCGTGATGCGACCCTGCGCCGCAATGATTTACACACGGCACGTACAGGTACGGCGAACTTGCTGGGGCAGCACTCACAGAGCGAGCCGTCATCCTCCTCAGGCTAGCCCTTGGCCAGCCACAGCGCAAGGTAGGACCGCAGGTCTCAGGCTTCAGCAAGCGGGATTCCTGCTGATTGGCACAGGCTTGCTGGCTCCTCCTCAGGCACTCACTTGCATGCCCATGCGCGCGGCAGCGTGCACCGTCTTGCCTCCGGGCGCGGCGCAGCAGTCGAGCACGCGCTCGCCCGGCTGCGGCTGCAGCACCAGGGCCACCACCAGGCCAGAGGAGACGTCCTGCACGGAGCACCTGCCCTCGGCCACGTGCCCCTGCGCACAAACACACAACAAGCACCGTTCCGGCGTTAAACGAATGCAGCAAGCATGCCTGACTGTGGCAAGACATTCTGACTCATTGCTGCTGCTGCACAGAGCTTCAGTACAGGCACGTGAGGCTTGGCAAGTAGAGGCGGCGGTTGTACACCAGATGTCTCCGCAGCGCCCCGTCGACCCACCATTGCCAACAGGCTTTGCAGCCCCGAGTTGACTTGCAGGAACTCTTCCGGCAGCAGCGGGCAGGGCTCCACCCCCACGCCCTGGGTGGCCAGCAGCCCTGCCAGCTCCTCGCCCGACGTGCGCACGGTGTTGGCGCGCACGGTGTAGGTCGGAGGCCTGCGGGATGGGGCCACACACACGGCGGATACACATGTATGCGTGTGAGCTGTGGGCCATCTGTTTGCCCCGAGATGGCTGCTCAGCAGCGCAGCAAGACACACACAGGCAACAGCAGGTGGAGGACCACATCTGCAAGCTGTGCACTGCACGTCGATCTCGTGCACTTGCTGCTAGCAACACCTTCCTTCAAGGTGCAAGGTAGTGCAATGGTAGAGCTCCGTTGCTGCGCACCTGTTGTTGACGGTGAGCATGGCTACCGTGGTTTCCCTTCCAAAGCGCTTGAGCCATCGGTACACCAGCCACGTGGGGTGCGAGTGGCACATGCCCAGCACCCGCGCCAGCTCACGGTTGGCAAGAGGGGCGTCCAGCTCCCTCTGCAGCAGGCGCACGCAGCGCCACAGCAGGGGCAACCACAACACCAGTTGAGGAGCCCAGTGCGCCTGCAGCAGTGTCCGGCCCCGTCGCCTCACTCGCCCTGCCGCGGCCCAAGCATATGGTTGAGCAGCGTGCCCAGCAGGCCTTCACTGCCGCCACGCCCTCCCTGGCCCTGCCACCCAAGCACATGGTTGAGCAGCGTGGCCAGCAGCCCTCACTGCCACCACGCTCCCCCTGGCCCCTGCCTCGCACCTCCGGCGTGGGCAGGGTGCCCGCGTCCTTGCCCCTGGCTGCCGCCCTCAGCACTCCGTTGACCAGCTTGGCCACACCCTCGACGTGCGCCGGGGAGAGGCCCAGCTTGGTCAGCACGGCGCGCGTCAAGTCAACAAACTCGCCCAGAGCGTGCGGCGCCAGGTCGGCGTACAGCAGCTCGTACAGCGCCAGCCTCAGCACCTGGGGATGTAAACGGAAAAACACCCGGTGCGGAAACAGGCGTCCCTGGCGAGTGAGTGTAGGGCGTCCTGGGACGTGCTGGTGGCGCCTTGCGCTGGCCAGCTGCTGGCACTCAGCACGGAGTGTTAGCAGTACCCACTTTACGGGTCTGATGGCCCGGGCTGCCTGTGCGTGCTACTTGGTGCTCACTGTGTGGTTATCTCATTGCAAGCGGTCTCTCTCTCGCTCTCACCCACCTGGCGGACGATGGGGGGGTCGAGCTCAGAGGCGCTTCTCCGCATGACGTGCGACGCAATGTAGTCGAGCCGCCGCTGCCACCGCACCACGCCGCTGACGAGGGAGCGCAGCGTGCGCTGCTGCCTGCGTGGCGGGGTGAGTGAGGGAGGTGGGGGGCAGAGGCAGGCGGGTGCCGCCACGAACGGGCACATTGCTGCTCGCGATTTGCTTGCAATGGTGAGGAATGGGACCTACGTCAGTATGCCCAGGCGCAACCAAAAAGTACTCACTGCTGCGTCAGCTCTGCCCCCTCCTTGCGCCTGAGTTGCTGCTCATCGTCCACTTCATCGTCCGCGTCCAGGTCGTCATGTTGACCTTCTGCCGGCGGCGGCAGCTGTTGCTGCTGCTGCTGCTGCTGTTGCTGCTGTTGCTGCTGGCCCTTGCGCTTCTGCTGCTGTTTCTGCTGCTTGACGGCGCCAGAGACCAGCCCCGTGAAGGCGCCCTCCTGCTCCACGGCCAGCAACTGCATGACCGCCACGCGCCGCACGGGGTCGGCGGCCACACGCAACTTGGGCTGAGAGCTTTGGCTGGCGCTAGGCTGAGGCCCAGCATCAGCACTGGAGGGAGCTGGTGCGTGCTGCCGTGGCTGCGGCGGTGGAGGGGCCGCTGCTTGTCGCGCTGCGGCGCATCGCACGACGGCGCAGCGCGCTGGTCTGCCTCCCAGAGCGCCGCAGAACTGCGGTCTGTGCAATCGCTGCATCGCGAACATATGCGCACCACCAGGCACGCGGCGGGCAGTGCGGGCAAAGGGAGGTCTTGCGCAGAAGCAAAGAAGCAGAAGCGCTGCATAAGCAAGAGCAGAAGGCAGGGCTGCATCACTTGCCACATAACATGTGACAGCCCCCAGCCAGGTGCCTGCGCAGCAAGTCTGAGCGCCATGGAGCAGTCCGCCGGAGCAGCTGCAGGGAGCAGCGGCGGGGCGACAGCGGCAACGGGTGCATCAGCTGCAGGAGCAGGAGGAGGTGTCCGTGGCCGGTGCGTGCGTTGCCTTGGCATGCAGCGGACCGCAGCGCCCCCGTGCACCTCGCGACGCGATCCCACGCCAACACCAATGCCTGCAGGGGAGGTGGCGCAGCGGGCGGCAAGGCAGGGCGCGGCAGGGCCAACGTGATGCCTTACACGAGCGGCGCGGGCGGCATTGCACGCAACGAGCCACGCGTGCGGCCTGCCCGCGTCCTGGGCCGCGGCCTGATGGGCCGTCAGCCGCGTGCGGCGGCAGCAGCGAGCAAGCAGGCCAGCGCACGCGCATCCGCCGGGCTTGCCAAGGGCGCTGCAGCCAGCGGGTGGTCAGGAGCGGCGGCGGGCGTTGCTGCGACGGGGGGACTCGCCGCAGGTGCGGGAGGAGGACTATACCTGCTGCTGGTGGCCAGCCAGGCAGCACGAGGAGAGCGTGATTACCTCCATGACGCGTCATCATGTGCTGTGCAGGTGTTGCGGGCGAGGGTGAGCCGGAGGACACGTTTGCCGGCACGTTTCTGCGAGAACGTGAGCGCTTTTACTGCAGGGCAGAGCAGCTCCCTTTGATGCACTACTGTCTGAACTACTGTCACAGTTGGTGTACGTGCTTCTGGGTGCTTGCAGTGCCGGACATGATGTACGGCTTCGGGGACGACGATTCACCGCTGCAAGAGACGGTGGCCACGGTGGAGGTGCGCCAGTGGGGGCTGTTGCTGTGTGGCCTGTTTTTGTGATGCAGCTACGCCTTTGTGGCCTTGTGACGGCGCGTCTTGCACCACTTGACGCCGCCGTGCACGCGTGCGTGTGCAGGCGGCCCTGCTGCAGTACCTCTGCAGTGTGGCCAACCGGGCGGCTACGGTGGCGGCCAGCAGCCTAAAGAGCAAGCCTGACGAGCGGGACGTCATGTTTGTCGTGCGCAAGGTGCGCTGCTGCTGCTGCTGCTGTGTTGTGGCACCTCGGCGCGTGCTCACGACCCAAGCAAGCACTCACGCCTGCGCCGTTGCGCTCACGGCGTTGCTGCTGCAGGACCCGTCCAAGTTTGCGCGCATCAAGGAGCTGCTGCACTTCCAGCAGCTCATGCACGAGCTGCGCAGCGTGAGCAAGGAGGACAACAAGGCGCCCGCCGGCGGCGCTGGCACTCAGCAGGCGCGCTGATGTCATAAGCGTGCTGCATGCTTTCTGGTGCTGGCTAGGGAGCAGTGTGCAAGCTGAGGTGCTTCGGGTAGTTGGTCAACATCGTGTGCCCCTGGTGATGGCCGCCAAAGGTCCATCACGATCCCACTCGCGATACGAGACCACACAGAGGAAAGAGCTTAGGCAGCCAGACTCAACGCAGAAATACTCGTTCTGCCAGCGCTATCGGCGCTAGTACTGCGCCGCCTTCGGGATGCCGCACTTGCTGTACTCTGAGCTGGACGAGTGAGAAGGTGCGCGCAGGAGCGAAGCGAGCGTCTGCAGGTGCAGCACAGCAAGGCGCGACGCTCTTCGGCTTGCGGCGCCGAGGATCACTCGCTTCTCTGCACTGTGCGTCCCACCGCACATCATCACGACAAGACGCCCGCTGATTGCTGCTGCAGGGGCACGGCCTCAGCCCGCAGCTCTTGAATGTTCAAGAAGCCGCCCGCCCCCTCGGAGGCGCGCAAGGGCAGGGGGGGCCGGGCAGGAGGCACGTCGGGGCCGGCGCTCTCAGCCGGCAGCGCCGTATGGGACCGGGGGCGGCAGGGCTCCGGCAAAGAGGATGGAAGGGCAGCGGAGAAGCCAGCAGCAGAGAAGGCACCAGCGCGGGGCACACGCCACATGCCCAGGCGCGGGCGGTGGGACGAGCTCAAGCTGTACACCATGGGGTACAGACAGCAAACGCAGCGCGTCATGACGCTCCTCAACAATGCCAGCTGCGGCATCAGCATGCTGTCGGCTTTCGCCATAGCCCGTGAGTACCGCAGCGTGGCTGTGCTGGCTCTGCAGGCTCTGCAGGCCTGCAGGTGCTGTCGTCGTTGCGGGCGGCACACACTGACCTCTCTGACCTGTGCGGGCACCTGACGCGACACCTTGGTGCCGTTTGCAGAGTCATACGCCAGCATCGGGATGGTGTACGGCGGGCCCGTGGTGATTGTTTGGGGCTGGCTGGCCGTCGGGCTCTTCTCGTTGTGCGTGGCGTGCTGCCTGGCCGAGATGCTCAGCGCATTCCCCACCAGCGGCGGGCTCTACTACTTCAGCTATGTGCTGGCCCCACCCAAGTGAGCACAGCTGGCTGGACCACAAATGTATGATGCGGCCAGCCTGCACATCGTCGGGTCCCATGGGGGCACATGACGCTGCCCCCTGCACCACCCAGTCACTGAGTGCACCACCCACTTCACCAGCCTCCAGCCACCCGTGGCCGCTGCTCCACCCACAACGCAAGTCAACAAACAAGCTCGCATGATGATTGCCCACACATCATGTTTCCAGGTGGAGGGCCTCGGTGTGCTGGGTGACTGGGTGGACCAACATGCTGGGCCAGGTCGCCTTCACCACGTCCCTGGAGCTGGCGCTGGTCGGCTTCATCAAGTCCCTTGTGTATGTCGTGACGGCAGACAGCAAAGGTGAGCACACACTCGCAGGGACCTGCCTGCTATACCATGCCGTCAGCCGGGCATGCATGCAACGCTGCATTGGAGGCAACAGACGCAAAACCATGTTGGCGCGGCTTGGTTGGTCCACCGCATCATGAGATGACTGTGGGCAGTGTGTGCCGTGCTGCTCTGGTGCAGGCGTGGGAGGGTACGTGCTGTCCCCGTACCAGCAGCTGCTGGTATTTGCAGGCGTCATCACCGCGCACGTGGTCCTCAACATCATCAGCCAGCAGTTGACCTTGGTGAGGGGCGGCAGACGGGACAGGCTGCTTGCTGCCCATTGCCAGAGATGCAGCGGGCCACCAAATGAGAGTCTGCGCTAACATTTGCTGTGTGCGGTCACGCTTTGCGTGTGTTCAGGTGTGCATGTCGTTCTCCGGCCTGTGGCACATCGTCGCGACGGCAGCCTTCTGCATAACGTTGCTTATTGTGACGCCCACACTCAACTCGAGCTCGCTCGTTTTCTTTGAGTGGACGCCAAACAGCAGCATCACGGGCATCAACAATTCCGTGTACATCGTCCTGGTGAGCACGTAGCTTGCGAAAGGGGCAATCAGCCATAGCATGGACGGCGCCAGCGTAGCGTGCACGGTTGGCACATTGGCAGCCTATTCTTCAGCCACCTGCTCCAGCACAGGGGTTGAGGGGATTGCAGCTGTGGGGAGTCACCAGCTGCTGTGCATGGGTGTGGCATCCATCACCAACTGAGGGAGAACTGCATGTGTTCCCCTGTTGCAGGTCGGGCTGCTCATGCCTCAGTGGACAATCATGGGCTTTGACGTGTGCATCCACATCTGTGAGGAGACCATCGATGCCGACCATTCTGGTACGTAGGATGTAGGATAGTGGTGTGCTGCTGAGCAGGTCCTAGCCTCGAGTTGCATGGGGCTTGAGAGCCGTCCAGCGCCGACAGGAGCGCCCTGTGCTGCATTGCTGCTTCACGCGCACTGGCTCGTTGTGCTGGCCATGGTGTCGCTGCCCGCAGCAAGCTGGGGCATGGTGCTGGCCGTGCTGGGCTCGACCGTGCTGGGCTTTGGCCTGCTGCTGACGCTCACATACTGCCTGCCGTCGCTCGCCGGCATCGTGGCTCTGGGGACCATGGACGGGGACGCCATCGTGCAGGTAAGCGTGGAACCTGCAATGAGGCGGGGGGAAAGGGCAGGAGTAGGCTGGCCACATGCGCGCACCACGTTCATTCAGTGGCTGAACGACACCTGCTACCTTCACGCCGACAATGCGCCCACCGCCTCACCCTGATCACGCAGATTACGTGGTCCAGCTTTGAGGCGCGGTACGGTACCGGCAAGGGCGCCGTACCGCTGCTCTTCATACCTGCAGTGGGCCTCTTTTGCTGCGCATTCAGCTCCGTCATGTCCAACGGAAGGTGAGCGCGCCGCACGGCAGCTTGCCTGCGCCAAGTTGCGCAGCCAGCAGGTTCTGCCGGTGCGCGCCCTCCGGCAGGACCATCCTATGTACACAGAGCACCCCCTTGTCCGCTGCAGCCAGCAGGTTCTGCCGGTGCTCGCCCTCCGGCACGACCACCTTACACAGAGCACGCCCTTGTCCCGTCTTCCTGCTCTCCTGCAGGATGGCGCATGCGTTCTCGCGCGACGGCGCGTTGCCTGGGTCGCGGATATGGCAGCGGCTCACGAGCAACCAGCTGCCAGCCATGGGCACCTGCGCTATGGCGTTGCTCTCATTCGCCTTTGGGCTCCCAGGCATTTTCGACGCACAGGTACGGTCAGTGCGCAACATGCCTGGTTTTCACGCTCTGGCTTTGGGTTGTGTGAGATCTACCACTGCAAAGCCTCACACCCATACCTACCACCCCATGTGTGTTGCAGGCCGACTACGCCATCAGCGCCAGCAGCGTGGTTGCGCTCATGATCAGCTATGGCATCCCCATTGCTCTCAGGCTCCTGCACGACGAGCACGGTTTCATTCCAGGTACGTGCTTACAGAGCCTCCTGCGTCCTGTCTGACGCCCTGCCTTGCACGCACGCCGCCCTACACCCGCCCCGGCTGAAGGCATGCAAGAACAACAAAAGCAACGCCTGCCGCCCTATCCACCCGCAGGCCCGTTCAAGCTGGGCCGTTGGTCCCGCCCCATGGCCGCCATCTCCTGCGTCTGGATTGTGCTCATCGCGGTGATCTTCTGCCTGCCCACTCGGTACCCCATCACCCGGCACAACGTCAACTTTGCGCCCGTCACCGTGGCCGGCGTGATCCTGTTCGCCTTGGTCTCCTGGTAAGGCGCCAACCTGCTGCTGTTATCGGCACAGCACCACGGAGGACTCTGGCGTTCACGCATGCTCAGTGTGTGTGTACGTTGTCACCTGTGCGAAGGTACATGCCGTGGGTGGGCGGCCACACGTGGTTCACCGGGCCGAAGCCCAACGTCCTCCTGGCGGTGCACTCGGACCCGCTGCAGAGTGACGCCAAGACCACCGAGGGCCTCCTGCAGCCCGACACCTCGCGGCCACAGGCACAGCCCAGCAGCAGCGACGCAATGGGGGCAGCGTACCTGGACAAGCCGCCGCAGTGGCCGCGGGCCGCCCTGCATCCGCGGCACAGCACGGAAGGTCCGCTGAGGCGGCGCGGCAACCACGGCGCGGACGACATGAACGTCAGCCTGATCACCGCAGCAGCTGCGGAGCGTGGCCACCTGCACCTGGGAGCCCGTGGCGGCTCTGACCGAGCGCAGCTGTTGGACGTCCGCCCACCATCTCACACAGACGGCCGCCTCGCAGACCCCTCGATCAAGCAGCTGGCGACCAACCCTGCGGCGGTGCTGCTTTCGCTGGCGCCCGATGACATCGCACCGCTCAGAGGCACTGTGTCCAAGGGGCAGCACAGGGATTATCTCGCCGGCAACGCGGAGGCGAGCATCCGTGCTCGCAGCGTCCGCCGCGCAGCCAGCGTGCGCGTCGCTGCCACATCTGCGTCACACGCTCGGGCGCTCGCCAAGGGGACCTTACAGCCCGGCGGCGAGGACATGCGCGGGACGGGCAGCGCCGCAGCGCTGTGGACCGCGGCACAACGACGGCTTTCCACGATGACCGTCGAGTCGAGCCTGGTACCCACCTGCTCGGGCGCGCAAAGCAGCAGGAGGAGCAGCGGCGGGGCGCTGTTCGTGGCTGGGGTCAGCGAGAGGTGGCCACAGGAGGTGCCGTGCGAGGCGGCCAGCGCGGCGATGCGGGCTTCAGCTTTCATGAGCGCCCTGCTCGGCGAAGCGGAACCCACAGTCAACACTGGAAGCACTCGCGCTGTAGTGACGTCGCCGGAATCTGGACAGGACGGCGAGGCGTGGAACTCGCGCCACCTCTTGCCCCTGGACCTGCTTGGCGAGACGTGGGCGCAGCGCGCCAGTGGTGCGGGAACGGCCCCGGTGACGAACGGCGGCAGCAACCGCAGCAGCAGCGCCACAGGTGGTCTGCCACGCGCGGCGGTGGGTGGCGACGGGTCAGGGCGCCCAGGTATCTTTGCGAGGGTCAGCGCGCGTGAAGGGCTGCTCTCGGTGGGGGACGCTGGGGACAGCCCTCGAGGTCGGCGGCGCGTCGGGCTGCAGCGTGCGGGCGGCGACAGCGTGTCGGTATCATCGGGCTCGCAACGCCTCCGGAAACTGTCGGAGGCGTACCAGGAGACTCCAGCTGACGCCCAAGAGGCCGGCTCGCTGCTGGCCCCCCTCACCGGTGCCACCTCACCTCGGGCGCAAGCCGAGAGGCGCGCTGTGCACCAGGTGCGCACGGCTCTCTCGCACGGCGCGTCGTCTGGCCATGGCGCTGGCGGCGTGGGCAGGACGTCGGCCTCGTCGGGTTTCTTGGGTTTCCTCATGAGCGCACCTCAGGCTGACGGACAGCTGGACGAGCCACAGGAGCACGGCCACTTCCTACCGCACCACCTCTTCCACCTCCAGCAGCAGCACGCTTTCCACGGGGACACCGGGCTTCCGCCGTCCGCGCCACCCATGCCACAGGGCTCACCACCGGCCACCTTCCCACTTGACATCGCGCAGCAGCAGAGCAACAGCCAGCCATTGGCGACAGCTGGACTTCCAACTGCTACGCTGGTGTCGATGCCACCCCACCTCACCAGACCGTCGCCGCTCGTGCGGCCGCCAGGACCGCACCACCCGCCTGCGGGGAGCTCTGCCTCGAGATCGCATGCACGCCAGCAACCGTTCACGTCTACTCGGAGCCAGGCATCGCACAGCGGCATGGCCCGCACAGCTGACCTGGATGGCCCTGGCGACGGGCAGAGCGGCGTCGACGCCGGATCCAGCCACCAGACGCCCTCATCCACCATCTTCGGCTTGCTGCTGCGCACCTTTAGGCGTGACAGCCACGCCTCGGCCTCGGAAGGCGCCACCAGCAGCACCTTCCACACACTGACGGGGCAATCTCATCAACCATGGCAACCCACAGGCACCTCCAGCACGGCGCACCTTGCGCGTGGGCAAAGTGGCCAGAGCAACGCCTTCACGACCGCATCCAGCGTGATGGCCGAGCGCGCTGGCAGGGAGGCGTCAGGCTCGAGCCGCGGGCCCGCAAGGTCAGCAGCCGACCGTCGCGGCAGCGTCGGCGGCACGACGCACAGCTCAGGCCACTTCTCAACCGGCGGCATTTCGGCGTCCTCGAACCGCACGAGCAACGGCAGCCTGGCCGCGGCGGCTCCCGCGCGCGTGCCGCCCGGCACGGTTCGGGAAAGCAACTCACAGCCCAGCCTGGCGACCGCACTTCGCATGGCCCTTGTCAACGCTGGCGGCGGGGGCCAGCCTGGCTCTGCGTCTCTGCCGGTGGGCTCAGGCGCTCCTGGGAGGTCAGGATTAGCAGGCAGCAGGAGTGCCAGGCAGCTGACCACCAGGGCGCTAGCCCCAAACGCGGCGCACGAGCTAGGGCGTGCAGGCAGGGCGAACAGAATGCCGCGTGGTGGTGACGGCGTGCGTTGGGCCGGGCATGCGACGGGCAGCCCGGGGGCAAGCATGGCAGGCGCGGCAGTTTCCCAGGGTCCAGCCGGCCGGCTGGCAGGCCCGGCCGCACGTGAGGCGGGTGGTGGGACGCGTGCCGCTGCAGCTGGAGCGGGAATCTCGCTGTTTCTCCACGCTCCAGGGCTACTCTTGTGTGAAGCAGATGAGGAAGAGGAGGGTGGCGCTGAGGAGTCCCAGCCACGCGCTGGCGTATGGTAACTAGAACTGTATGGCTTGTGGGCAGCGACGGCGCTGCCGGGGCCCCATTACTCCTCCTGTAGCTTGCAGCGTGCTTGTCGCCCCCTTGTCAGTATGTGCAGCATGGAGGACGCTAGGCGTGAGGACAGCGAGCCGGTTTTGGACAGAGTTGTCAAGGTTTTTGGACAAAGGATCTCGCAGCTCTTGCCAGCAGTGTGCTGGACGCCATGCTTTGAACCATGGAAAACGCTACATGGCACTACATCGCATTATCTGTACACCTGGAGACCTGGGGCATGGCACGGCCGCCTCAGCGCACAAACTATACAATGTTCGCTCACAAGGCATACCGCTCTGTGCTTTCACGATCTTCCGTGTTGCACTCTGTCCTCTGCCCTCTTGCCTGTTGCTCCGATTCGCTCTCACTGATGTTCCGCCGATCTCCTTTCGCTTGAACCAACGTCAAGACCCCAAATCTCAGATGCTGCTGCTCTCTCCCTGAGCAGCTTCGCAGGTTTCCTCCCCTGGAGAGTTTGACCTGTGCAGCACTTACCCTTTCCTCATGCTTCCTTGCAACCTTTGTCCTTGTCGTGGCTCTCTCTCCCTCTTGCCGTGCTCTCTCCCTCTGATCACGTGCTCTCTCCCTGTTCTGTGACCACATTTCCACGCTGACCAACGCTAACTGGCCTGCACCAGCACACCTGCTCGCGGAACCAGGCGTACTGCGCCTGCCCTGATGCGGCAGCAAACCACACTTGCTGGGCGTCTGTGAGTTCTGTGCCGTTACAGCACGGCCTGAGGGCGTTGAGCTTAAATGCTTTCTCTGAGTTGTTGCTGCCAGCATTGCGCTGGAGGCCCATTTCCAAGCATGTATTATCCTGCATAAGCGGCGCATGCGGGTCTGCGAGTGGCTAGCGCAGGAGCCCGTGCTTGTTCGTGCACGGGTGAGGGACACGACTGACAAGCTCCTTGCCGGCACTGTCTCCGAGCATGCAAGTGATCCTGGCGTGGTTTTGCTCGGTGAACATGGAGGCCAGAAACACGTGGACTACGGGTGCAGCAATGCGTCATTCGCATCGCGTAACTACTAGTACGCGGCAGTATTCACCTTCCTCGTGTGTGTGCCCATCATCCCAGTCAGTAACAGCAATCAAGAGCAGGAACGTGACCTCTGGGTACCACTGTGCAGGTCCCCCCCCCAAGCCTTAGGTCCTAACAAACGGCGCAATCAATGATGCAGAATCCGCACCCTCGTCAAGTTCTGTACAATGCCTCAAGGTGTCAGGATGTGCCGCGCCAGGCACGCCATGTCTCCCTTCCAGTCCCCAGCACTATCAAATGCCACTGCCCCGTCCACCCTACGCCCCCGCCAGCTCCATCCGCTGCTTGATCATGTCCGCCACCTCCTCGTTCTTCCAGCGCAGCGCCATCTTCAGCAGCTGCTCGTCCACCGGCTGCCCGGCCGCAAACAGCGCCTCCCACACCCTCCGCCCCTTGTCCTCCCCCGTGGGCACACGCATAGCCGCCTCAAGCACCGTGGTGTCGGTCACCGGCGCATGGAACGTGCTGCGCGGGTGCGTCAGCAGTACGATGGCCGTCTCCACGAGCCCGCCGGTCAGCAGGGCGGCCACGTCGTAGCGGGACATGGTGCCGGGCAGCACGTCGAGCGTCACACGCATGGTCAGGTGCTTGCCGCGCTTGGCCGCCCGCTTCCCCGCCGCCTGCACCTGCGCCGCGTGCTCCTGCCACACGCTGCGGCCGCTGCTCCCCACGGGCAGCGTGATCTGCAGCAGCAGCAGAAGAAGAAGAACACACGGCATGGCGTGGCAGAAGCCTCGTCACGCTTGGGCTCGCGTGAAGCCGCCAGCAGACGTGTGACATTTACTATCAGTACCACAAAGCACAGACGGGCACTTGCTCCTGCAAACCAGCTGCAGTCGGCCCTAATAGATTCCTCACCAGCTCGAGCAGGACGTCCGCCGCGTCGTGCTGGATGGCAAGGTCCATCAGGTCCATCACCTTGGAGCCATTGCTCAGGTCCAACCCATGCCGCCTCAGCACCGTCACGGCGCCGCGCACGCCGTGCTGCATGGCCAGCCTCGCCGTCGCCGCAAGAGCCCCCAAGCGCCCCTCCTCGGCCCTCAGCTGCTCCTCCGACGGCTGGCCAAACGGGAACATGGGCAGGGGCATGCTACGGTACGGCAGATAGCTGAGGGGGAGCAGCGCCTCCAGGGCGGCGACGGTGCGCTTCTCCTGCGGCATGGCGGCCTCGCGCTCCGCGTGCTGCGCGTGGGGCGAAAGGCCCAGGTTGGTGTGGACGGCGGTGGTGAGCAGCGTGGTCTTTTGAGCGGCGCTGAGGCGCTTGAGGCCGCTGCTCTGGCCTGGGGCCGACGGCAGGCGCAGGAGTTGCTTGGTCAGCGAGACGTGCCCGGCACCCGCCGCGTGGCCCGTCGCCGTCAACCAGGCGCTGCGCACAGTTCAGCACGCAGTGCGGCAGAGGCACAGTGAAAAAACTGCAGTCGTCGCTTGTAACAGGAGCTTTAATGGCTCCTGTTACACGTGAGTGCACCAACACAGTCGTAGCGGCACTGGCTGACCCATGCGGCCTGCCTGCAACTCACTCGTCCCATGCCACGCGGTGGTGGTAGCGCATCAGGTACGCCCGCTCAGCGTCGTGGATGCCCAGGAGCCAGTCCAAGGTGCGCAGGTCCCGCCACGCCGCCGCCGCCTTGACCACCCACTCCACCACGTCGGGCCGCTGCATCACACGCCCGGCGTCCCCGCCCACGAAACCGTGCAGCCAGACGATGGCCTGTGGAGTGCACGGGACGCGCTGCAGCATGGTGCGGGTCCTATTGGGAAGGTGGCGGCCGGGCTTGCGTGACGTGAGCATGGCGCGCGCGGCGGCAAAGACGCTGCGCAGCGGCGTGAGCTCCGCGTGCAGCTCACGGCTGGCTGTGGCCAGGTAGTGCGCGCCGACGACGGTTGGCAAGCGCGCTGCCGCCTGGACCAGGAACAGGGGCGGCAGGAGCGTGAGGGTCCCTGGAGGCAGGCGCAAGCCCACCTCCTCCTCCACCTGCTGCTGCTGCTGCTGCTGCTGCTCCTTGGGCGGCAGCGGCTGGTCAGCAGCGCCCGCCATTGTGCTGGTCACCTGTGCCTGCACGGACGAGAACGGGCAGGCGGGGAGGGTGGAGATCTGGCCGAATGGCGGCGCGGTCTGGCTACGCTCACAGGGTTTTGCAAAGGATTTTAGGCTAGCGGGGGCGGAGCGGAGGGCATGAAGCGCAGGCGGAGTGGAACGCCTCCCAACCAAAGCGGAGCGGAGGGCCGGTTTGCCAAAGCTGCCGCAACCGCCGCAGCTGCCGCTGCACATCCCGTTCAACGCACCGGCAGGGAGGCCGAGCGCACAGCAAGGCCGGGATGGAAGGTGAGGTCGAGCGCCTTGGCCATCGGCTGCTGGCTCTGCTGCCGAGCGAGACCCGTCATTGTGCTAGCCGACGTGGAAGTGCTGTCGCAGGGACGCTTTCAAGTTGCTTCGTGTCGAGGCGGCGTGCGAGCGCGAGGAAACAAGCATTGCTTGTTCGTATGTGTGTGGATGGTTCGTGGGCGGTGCGGACGATGTGTGGGGCTCGACCTCATGTACCCGTCCCCGCCATCGCCGCGCCGCCGCACCCCACGGCCTGCCAGCCCCCCCTCAACTGATTGCTGCTACCCGCACGCTACCCCTCCTGCTGGCAACGTATTGGCCAATGGCGGAGGTGCCCTGCGCCTCCCTGCGCCTCCGCATCCCGCATCCCGCATGCGCGTCCTTCGCCCCTGCAAGGCGCAGAAGGGCACACTCGCTTCATCACGCAGACAAACGCAGCTCATAGAAGATGCATCGGCGCCTCCTGCTGCCCAGCGCGTCGTGCGGAGGATGGCTCTTGACGCCGCACGCGCATCAGGCTCCCAGCGCCACAGCCGTGTCCCGTCCACTGGCCTCCATGATGGCCACGCCGCACTGCCCGCTGTCTAGCTCCTCCACGGTGCGTTGCTGCTGCCAAATGTGCTGCTGTGGGCACGCCGGGCCGTGTGGACAAGGAATGGCCTCCCGCCTCGTGCACGCGAGCGCAGTCGCTGGCCAGGGACGTGCGTGTCCACGGCCGCAAGGACGGCTACTCTGCGGCGCGCAAGTCCCGCCAAGCCAAGCGGCGAGGAGGCGCAGGACAGCGCGACGGCGGCGACGGCACGGACGGAGGAGGCAACCAGTGGTGGGAGCAGCCCGAGGACGGGCAGCAGCAGCGTACCGACAGCGCAGCACGGCAGCCCAGCAGCGACGGCAGGCCGCTGCAGCGCAGAGGCAGGGGCGGAGGCACCTTCGCTTCGAGCGTCGCAGAGGACGAGACAGGATGGTGGCAAAAGCCCGAGGAGCGCACGCTGGAGGCCTACGCGCCCAGGCAGCTGCAGCAATGGCAGGTGGAGCAGCTGGAGAAGGCGTTCGCCAAAGGCCGCCGCAAGGTCAAGGTGCGCATGCGCCCGCAGCCGCACACTGGCGTGCCCGTGCCACCATTGGCGCCAGCGTGAGCACACAGGCTGTCCTTTGCTCGCGTCCTGCATGACAACAGATCCAAGAGCTGGCCCAGGAGCTTGGCCTGGACCGCTCCGAGGTCATTTTCTGGATGAAGGAGTTCGCGCTTCGGCCAGACAGGTGCGGCACGCGGCGGGGGCCTTCCTTGTGCAGCAGGCCATGTCCTCCTTCCTGACTCACGTGCGTGCCACGCCTGTGTGCGCAGTGAGCGGCAAGCCATCCTCGCACGGCACGAGCCTGCCCTGAGGGAACAGCAGCAGCAACAACAGCAGCAGCAGCAGCAAGAGCCGCAGCAGCAGCGGATAACATCGATGGGGCCCAGCCCACGCCGCGCCGACCCAGCACCACCACCAGCACCAAGCCTCTCCACGCCCACCACGCTGCCTGACCCCAGCCCCCAAACACCCTCGGGCTTCATCCCCTATTACAGTGCGTGATAGGCTGGGGTCTGCTGGGGCCCGTCTGTGCCTGCCAGCTGCATACGGACCAGGACGAGTGCCCGCACCCACCTGTACCCGCCTCACCTGCACCCGTGTGCTTGCACCCATGTGTGTGCACTGTGCAGCGCGCAAGGAGCTGGGGATGACTGACCCTAGGTTCCGGCGCCTGTCCGCCGACTCATTGCGCACCTTGGAGGCAATCTACACGCGCACGCCCTTCCCCTCCAACGAGGTCATCAGGTGAGCGGGTGCGACAGGGGCACCTGTGGCATGGGCACGTTTGGATGTCGCTACGGGTCGGGCTGGCGGCAGTGGCGACTGAACGATACCGCGCCTGGATGTGTGGTGGTGCAGGGGCGTGTGGGACCTGCACCGCCTCAGCCGTGAGACGGTGCTGGGTTGGCTGTCGGCGCGTCGCGAGGAGGACGGCATCATGACGTCGGAGCAGAAGCGGGTGGCGGCGGGCGGGGCGCCTGGGCGGGGGCGCGAGGGGCCGGACGGAGTGGACGGGTGGAGCGAGCGGGACGACAAGTATGTGCAGAACCTGTCAGAAGGTGAGCGCGCGTGGATGGATGGATGGATGGATGGAGGGCGTTTGGGTGCTCTCAAGGGCCATTGAGCCAGTTGCGTACGGTTGATGCGCTGATGCTGCGGGACGGGCTGCACTCAACGCCGCCACTCAACGCCGCCGCCATGCCATGCACTGTGTGGATGGACGCAGGCAAGCTGCGCCAGGTGATGGGCTCGTTGGCCTACAACTCTGACAACCTGCTGGTCAGCAGTACGGACGCACAGAAGCAGCAGCAGCAGCAGCGGGCGCAGGAGGAGCAGCCGCCGCAGGTGGTGACCGTGAGCGAGCGGCAGCTGGCCATGCTCAAGTCATCGCTGCCCAGCCCCAAGAAGTTCAAGGGCCAGAAGCGCAACGAGCAGATGGGCATCAAGGGAGGTGAGAGGTCGTGCAATGGCCGCGGGTGCCCACCGTTCGGTGCCACGTCACTGTGCCCACCTCAATGGCTGCTATGGCTGTATATGCTGCAGACGCCAAGTCCCTCAAGGTGGGCGCGGTGCAGTACGTGGAGGCCACGCCGCCGCCCACGCACACGGTGGCGCGCTGGGTGGCCAAGTGGAGGCTCAAGAAGGCGCAGCAGGAGCGCACGCTGCTGCCGCTCATCGCTGGTGCTGACGAGTAGCGATTCTGAAGACTTTGTCAGTTTGTCGTTATGTTTGCGAAGGACGATGCGCGCGATCCGATGAGCAAGTGCCGATGCCGCCGCTCCAGCGCAAGAGCTGATACAGATCGCATCGCGCCCACGCTCGCGAAGCAGCAGTCGTGGTCCCGGAGCTTTGGCTCGCCAGCTAGTCCCCCAGCAAGTCCAGCAATGCGGACTATGCGGAGCTCCAGCACCAGCATGTCCCTGCTCCTCAGCTGCGTGCTGGCCATGCTGGCGGTGGCGCCGGGAGCGGAGGGAGCCACGCTGCAGCCGTACGACCTCTCCAAGGACTGGCTCTCCGACATCATGGCCAAGGGCCCGAACGTGCGCTGCAGCTTGTTGGAACAGCAACTGAGGCCAGGATTGCATGGGCGGCTGAGCGCGTGCGCCGGCGGGACCACGACAGGTGTACTCCGCCTCCGCCTCCACGTGTGCGCGCCCGCAGGGCTGCATTGTCGCACCTCCAGCCACCAACAGGAGCCTGCCTGCAGTGCCCAAGCCTGGGCCTGGCAATCTGACGGTGCAGCAAATCATCGACCAGGGGTGGCGCCTGGCGCCAAAGGTCAGCATCCTGCACGCTTCCTGCCCATGCACGCATCACCAAGCAGGTGCAGCAGCTACCAGCTGTAGCAGCAAGCCAACACTATCATGTGCGATCACCCACGTGTTGCCGCCGGCAGATTTACATGCACCCGCTGGAGTGGAGCTTGCTGGCAGACCCAGCAACGTGGCTCAATTCCGTCCCCATCTACGACCCTGTGGTACGCCACCTGCACGCCTTGTGCTTGCCTTTTGGGAGGCTCTGTGGGCAGCATACAGCGTTTGCTCGCTGCAGCGTGCGCCCAGGTTCTACCACCTGTGACACCACATCAGCACGCGCCATCACCTGCTTTGCTGCACGGCCGCAGGACCTGACCACCACTAACCTGTCTTCCCTGAGCAACTACACCGAGCAGTGGCAGCTGCTCGTGTACAACATGCTGGGGGCGCGCTTCTTCGCCTCTGGCATCTGGACCCAGGGCTTCAACAGCAGCACCGCCAGCAACACCACCACCACGGCGCAGCTCAAGCAGCGCATCTGGGGCGACCCGCCCGACGCCAAGAACCGCTCCACCGCAGTGGTGTGGTACACGGCGATGGATGCGGCGGACGCAAAGGTGCGGGCGGGCGCTGACAGCTGCATGTTTCGTTTCGTTGCGTTGCATGTCGCCGTCAGCGGGGCATGGCTGCTTGGCGTAGCAGGCAGGCCAATGTCATGTGCAGCGCATGTCCTGAGCCCTGAGGGCGTCTTGTTCATCATCAGCATTGCGTGGCGCGTATCACGGCGGTCGGCGTGGTGCTGCAGGACAGGAGGATCACGCGCCAATGTTGGGGGGAAAAGCTTGTCCAGAGCCTCCTGTTCTCAGGCCACCAAGACATGCTAGTGTAGTGGAGGTCGCCTGATGCATCGCTGCCCCCCATGAGTGCCCACCTGTGTGTGTGTGTGTGTGTCTCGATATTTGCATCTGTTTGGGCGCCTCGGCGGGGCGACTTGCAAGCGTGTTTGTGCGCTTGCAAACGGGGCGGCCCACCTGTGTGCTG
>QAXK01000107.1:0-25040 GCA_004335735.1 Chlorella sp. KRBP
AGCAGCGGGAGGTGCGCCTCGCACCTCCAGGCGGTGTGGCGCGGCGGGAGGGAGGCAGCTGAGGCGCGTGACGCCGATCGTGTGCGTGGCTGCGCCGATCGCGCCATCCTCTGCGCCGCTCGTCGTGGCCTCTGCCGCGGTGGAGCCAGCAGCCGGACCCAGCGCCGCAGCGCCAGTGCTCCTGGGCTCGAGCAGCAGCGGCGCCAAGCTGCCCACGACGCACCTCGAGTCGAGCAAGCGGGCGCTGCAGCAGCTCAAGGAGTCCGCGCTGAACCGTGAGTGCCCGATTCTGGGCTCGCGAGCAGACGGATCGCGGGCCTCTAGCGCGGATATGCAGTCCCTGCAGCGTGCTGTAGCGCACGGCCGCTCGCTGGTGGCCTCTGCTGCGGGGGGCGAGCGATTTTGTTGCACCTCCTTGCGCACCTCCCCACGCAGGCTATGCCAGCCAGAACAAGAGCTCCATCATCTCCATGGGCCTGACCATCCACAACGCGCCGGTGGAGCTGCGCGAGAAGCTCGCGGTGCCGGAGGCCGAGTGGCCTCGGGCCATCGAGGAGCTCTGCTCCTACCCCCACATCGAGGAGGCTGCCGTGCTCTCGACGTGCAACCGCATGGAGCTCTACGTGGTGGCCGTGTCGTGGCACAGAGGCGTGCGCGAGGTGCGAGCCGCCGTGGTCGACTGTATGTGGGGCAGGTGTTGGGCAGCTGGTTGCGGGAGAGGAGCAGCAGCGGGGGGCCGCTGCTTGACGAGAGCGATACAAGCAGGTAGATACGCAGGTGGTGCACCAGCACCAATGGGCGCTCAAGCTCGCAACGTGGACTCGGTGCTGGCCGCGCAGGTGGAGGACTGGCTGAGCCGCAGCAGCGGCGTGCCCCTCGAGGAGCTGCGCCCGTATCTCTTCCTGCTGCGCGACCGCGACGCCACGCACCACCTGATGCGCGTCTCGGGCGGCCTGGACTCGCTGGTGATGGGCGAGGGGCAGATCCTTGCGCAGGTGCGTGGCACGGCAGGCAGGAGCCCGGAGCAGGGGGGAGCAGCAGGACGCCAGCGTGCAGGGTGACTGGGCCCAGCTGCAGCGGTGTGAGGCTCTGTGCAGCGCGGGCGGGTGGACGGCGCTCTGCGGCGGCGCTGACGGTGGGCCGCCGCGCATGTCGCCGCTGCTGCTGCTGCTGCTGCACACAGGTGCGGCAAGTGTACAAGGTTGGCCAGAACGCGCAGGGCTTTGGGCGGTCGCTCAACGGCCTCTTCAAGCAGGCCATCACGGCGGGCAAGCGTGTGCGCGCCGAGACGTCCATCAGCACGGGCTCGGTGTCTGTCAGCTCTGCGGCGGTGGAGCTGGCGCAGCTCAAGCTGCCCACGCGCAGCTTTGACGACGCCAAGGTCTGCATCATCGGCGCCGGCAAGATGTCGACGCTGCTGGTCAAGCACCTGCTCAGCAAGGGCTGCAAGGAGGTGACGGTGCTCAACCGCAGCCTGCCGCGCGCCCAGGCGCTCGCCGAAGAGTACCCAGACATGAAGTTCAACATCCACCTCATGCCCGACCTCATGGCGTGCGTGGAGGCGTCTGACGTGGTGTTTGCGGCCAGCGGCTCGGAGGAGCTGCTCATCACCAAGGCGGACGTGGAGGGCATGGGCGCGCGGGGAGACAAGGTGGGCGGCGTGCGGCGCTTCATCGACATTTCGGTGCCGCGCAACATCGCGGCCAACATCAACGAGCTGGCGGGGCGTGCCATTGTGTACAACGTGGACGACCTCAAGGAGGTGGTGGCGGGCAACAAGGAGGCGCGCGCACAGGTGCGTGGGTGGTGGATGTGTGCACAGGGCCACTTGGGTGCGGATCCGGTACGGATCCAGTGTGGATCCACCGCCTGGGGCATGGATGGACACATGCAGGCAGCGTGTGGCGGGCAGGCGGGGCTTTGCAGTGCAGTTGTTGGCGGGTGGCGGCCTGTTGGTGACCTGGCACTGGTGGTGACGTGATGGTGATGCTGACCTCGTGTGTGAGCCCCTCCACTCTCATGGCGCCACGCAGGCAGCGGCCGAGGCCGAGGTGCTCATCAAGGAGGAGCAGCGCGCCTTTGAGACGTGGCGCGACTCGCTCGAGACGGTGCCCACCATCAAGGCGCTGCGCACCAAGGCGGAGAACATCCGCGCCTCGGAGTTTGAAAAGGCGATGAACAAGCTGGGCGACGGGCTCAGCAAGAAGCAGCTCAAGGCGGTGGAGGAGCTCAGCAAGTCGATTGTCAACAAGCTCTTGCACGGGCCCATGACGGCGCTGCGGTGCGACGGGACGGACCCCGACGCGGTGGGCCAGACGTTGGCAAACATGGACGCGCTCGAGCGCATGTTCCAGCTGTCGCAGGTGGACGTGCAGCAGCCAGCCGCCGCCGCAGGAGGGAAGCAGTAGGGGACGCACGGGCGCTGTGCGCGTGGGTGCCGCTTAATCCTCCTCCGCCGCCATGCAGTTTTTGGGACTTGGGCTGCTGGCGGGGCGGGGCGTAGATGCGGCACAGAGGTGGATGATGGGCTGGCTCGTGATCCTGCAGCTGCAGCCGGCAGCCGCTTCTCCGCTTGCTGTTTTTTGGTAGACACTCTTGTTTGGTGGTGCGCGTTTGGTGGCTGACAATCGTGGTGCTGACTGTGGATAGATGGTAGGGTGGCGCACGACGACGCTGCGCATGCTGTCTGAAGATGACTTGGTGAAGTGTCGGTGGTGTGCCGTGTGGTGCGCGTGCGCGGGCTCCCTTTGCTACCACCGGGCAAGTGGAGGGCGCTGCACGCGCGCTCGCTGCGCACACGCCCCTAGATGGATGACGACTATCGAGATCCATACTGCATGCATGAGGCGTGCATGTGTACTGTGGCGGCTGTGGCGCAGGCTGCCTGCCTGCCTGCTTGCGGTAGGCCTGTAGCGGCGCTCATCAGGAGAGATGGAGAGTTGACAAACGAGAGGAGTTGAGCGCCTGTGCCATTTGCTGGTGGGTTGCCTCGACCTTGCGCCCGTGAGATGTGGGTGTTTGGGGAGGCGCCCAAATGGGATGGCACGGCGGGCCACTGCCTGGCGCATGTCATGAGAGCTCTCCTGGGCTCCTGGGAGGGTGTGGACCGGGCTGGTGGCTGTGTGCTGCTGCGCTCTAGACGCTTGGGCAGCAGGCCTCGCGCAGGGACAGATTATGAGCTTGACTGATGCTACGGCGCTGGCAGACGCTGGCAGACTTGACACGCCTGCGCTTTGCTTGCTTGAGGGCGGAAGCGGGCGCAGCTCCCGCCCCGTACCTGCACTTTGTACCAGACACGACGAACATAGACTGCTGATGTGACCATTTGCTGCCCTCTCTCCTGCCCTCGCGTAGGAGGCGGGCCATTTGATGGATATGGATGGTGATGATGTTGGTCTGGCCACGCGCTTTTCCATCCCTTGCGCACACCTGCGGGTGTGGGGTCCCCTGAGAGTGCATGGCTTCTGCGAAACTTCGCTGCAAGCGTGTGTTCCTGAGCAGCAGAGTCCCACGCTTGCATTGATGCGCATTGATGAGAACAGTGCACAAACCAAGCGCAGTCCTGCAAAGCACCCGCAAAGAGGCGACAATCACGACTCTATCAATCTAAAGTCTTCGTGTATACTCATGAGCAAGAGGAAGGAACACAGACAGCACGGAGCAGCAGACCGCTACCATGTGTACATGCTGCGCCAGAAGCAGTGCAACGCCGCATCACGCGCTGAGCCCTGTGACCGGTGCCAGCGCATCAGTGTCCATGGGCGCTGCTGCCATGGCTCCGTCGCCGCTGGGTGCAGGCTCAGGGGCGGGTGGGGCTCCAGCTGAGGCAGACTGTGCCGGTGCTTGTTGTTGCTGTGGTGGTGGTGGTGTGGTGCCTGCCGCAGCTGGTGCGGACTGACCAGTGGCTGCGGCGCTGCTGCAGGCCTCGCAGCGGAAGTTGCTGGGAACGTCCAGGTCATCAGGGATCCTGCACAATCAAAGCAAGTGACGCGTGGAGCACACAGCGTCAAGGAGCGCCGTGAGGCTACAGCCACAGCGCAGCCGTTGCCACTACTGCCTAGCACAGGTGGCATACGCCAGCACAAGCTGACACGAGAGCTGGCAAGGTGGTCCCAGAATGGGCCAACAGTGTGTGAGTAGTTAGGGCCTACTCACCCGTAGCACACAGCGTCAAGGGAGCGCCGTGAGGCTACAGCCACAGCGCAGCCGTTGCCACTACTGCCTAGCACAGGTGGCATACGCCAGCACAAGCTGGACACGAGGGCTGGAAAGGTGGTCCCAGAAATGGCCAAGCAGTGTATGAGTAGGTGGCGCCTACTCACCCGTAGCAGCGCGTGTGCATCCACAGCCCGCACGCGTCGCACTCGACCATGCGCTCGCCGTCGTCGTCCCGAGTCCCGCACACGCGGCAGCACACCTGCAGCGGAGGCAATACCAACACACACACACTATTTGCGAGGATTGAGTATGGCACCTGATGTATAGCCCGACGCACATGCGCATGCTCCCTCTCATGAGCTTGGAGGTGCACTCACTAGGCATCCAAACACAACCCCGCAAATCGGCAAAGCACCACCACATGCCCTCGCCAGCCACCGCACGCACGCACACACGCACCTGCCAGTCCTCGGGCCCGCCCGCGTGCCGCCACCTCACGTCCAGGTCCGCCCCCGCGCCCAGCACCACCATGACCGTCCCATGCCGCACCTCGGCCCACTGCGCCTTGCCCGACCCGCCTCCCCCGCCCCTCGCTCCCCCTCCCCCACCCCCATGGTGACCCGCCACTAGCCACGGCACCTGGTAGTGGTGCGTGGCGGTGCGGTGACGCTCCGGGCGGCCCTCCCGCGCCCCAACTGACCCTCCGCCGCCACCACCCGCACCCTCCCCTCCACCACCACCACCATGCCTGCCATGCCCGCCTGAGCCCCTGCTCAGGGCTTGCTCCATGTGCTGCATGGAGGCCTCAGACTCTGCCTTGATGGTGCTGCTGCGCCCTGCCCGGCGGGGTGTGGGCGGCGCTCCGCTCGAGTGCGCCTTGCTGCTGCCCTGCACCTGCACGACCTCCCTGTGGCTGTCCACCGCTTGCTGGCCAGCACCCGGCTGCTCAGCAACCACTGCGCCATCAGGGGCGGTGGTGGTGGCGGGAGTAGCGGTAGCACCAGCGGCAGCAGCTGCAAGTGCCGGAGCCATTTGGTGGCCAAACGCCTCCACCATCACCTCCATGGCACCAGCGCCGTGCGCGGCACCAGGAGGTGGTGTGGCGGCAACCACGGTGCCAGTGGACGCCTCCGCCGCGGGTGGTGCCATGCCCTGCTGCTCCTGGCTAGGTGCCCCACCACCACCAGCATCAGCGGCACCGGGCGCGGGGCCAGTGGTGGCCTCAGCTCCGCCACCACCACCTGCCGCTCCTGCGGATGCTGCAGGCTCCACCTCGCTGCCCGGACCGCCGTGCGCTGCTGCGGAAGGGACAGCACCAACCGCGCCCTCCTCCATCACCTGAGGGTTATGGCCCCGGGTTGTGGCCACGTCCTGCATAGGCACGTCGCCATCACCCTCCTCGCCACCAGCAGCGGCAGCGGCAGCAGCAGCAGCAGCGTCCTGGCTGCCACTTCTCCCGCCCCGCCCACCGCGCCCTCTACCCCGGCCGCGTCCCCTCCCTCTGCCCCTGCCCCTCCCTCTCCCTCGTCCGCCTCCTCCTCCGCCCTCCTCTCCCTCACCTCCGGCACCACTACCATCCTCCTCCACGCCCTCGCCCACCTCTCCCTCCCCACTGTCTCGCTGCTGCAGCGCCTCCCCATGGAATGCCGCACCAGCACCACCACCCAGCGGCACTTCCCCACCGCCGTCAACACCACCCGCCTCCTGTGACACCGCCGCAGCATGCTCCACCTCCATTGAACTCGTAGCAGCAGCTGCGGCGGCAGCCGTGGCGACGCCAAGCCTCGCCTTCTTACGGCTGGGCTGTTTTGGCGTGGTGCCGCCCGCCCCCAGGTGGCCTCCTGCTGCTGGTGCCAGGTGCAGGTATGGTGCCGCCACTGGCGCTGTGTAGGGCGTGACGCACGGCAAGGAGGCGGGCCCAGCCGAGGGGTGCTTGATGCGCACTTGGTCGAGCTCGTCGGGTGGCAGGAGCAGCAGGGGTGCCGGCAGGCCTGCCAAGATGTGCGTGACGCGGAAGGAGAGCTGGGAGCCACGCGGGCGGAACATGCGGTAGACCTCGGCCAGTGCCTCGCCGCTCAGCCTGCGGATCGGGGGCGGATGCGTCATCATCATCATTGCATGGCATTCGCAGTTGCCACGTATAGCAAACCGGCGGTGCTGCACCGGCGGGTGGGTGTTTAGGTGGGTGGGTGGAGGGTCATGTGTTGGTGCACGGCACATGAAAGGGTGCGTGTGATTGAGTCGGTTTTATAGTTCGGTACGTCTGTTTGGGCGCCCATGGGTGCATCATGTGCGTGAGTGTGAGCGTGCGCAGCAGCCCTGTGAGGTGGGAAAGAGGGACGTGCCAGCATGGCCACGCTGCTGGTTTGTGAAGCAAGTCCACCCGCTGCCGACTGGGAGCAGCGTGCGCGAGAGGGCCGTGTGAGACTGTGGAGTCCGTGTCCGAACAACAGATTCTTTCAACAAGGGGGCGCACCTGCGGATGTCCATGACTGTGGCGCGTGAGGGCACCAGCACTGGCTCTGGCGGCGTGACGCCAACCACGCGCGGGTGCACGGCGGCGCGCGCAGGCAAGCCACGGGCGGGCGGGGTGAAGCGTGTGGTCGTGGCCTCGGGGAGCTGGAACTGCACGCAGGGAGCAGGGCAGGGCGGGGCGGGGTACATGGAGAAGAGCATGAGGGTAGGGTTGGTGAGGGAGGTCGCACGGATGAATATGGGAGGGAGGGAAGCCGCGAAACCCAAAACCCCTAACCCTAACCCGGCCGCGAGGGAAGTGGTAGGGAGCGCTCATGCATGCACAGTGGCCTCACCTGCACAGCCCCATTCCCATTTCCCTGCACCCCTCGCTCACCTGCACCATGATGCAGAACTGTCCCGGCAGCTTGCTTGCGTGCCTGAAGCATCCGCCGTACCGCTTGACAAAGTACTTGCAGTCGCGCAGCACCTGCACAGCACACGGGCACATGTCGAGCGAGGCCGATCAGAACATAAAGGACCACACCACACCAGGCTGCAGGCTCTGCAGTCTCCAGGCGCCGTCACACTCACAACACCGTCGTGCGTCACCACTAACACGCACAAGCACACTGCGCACAGCAAGGCCCCAACGCAGGTCCACCACACGGCACCATGCTGTGTCTTGCCTTGCTCGAGCGGCCAAGCTAAGCCCTAAGCCCTCACCTGGAGGTACCCAGCCATGCAGCGCAGCCGCAGCGGTGCAGCGTCCACCAGCCCCTGCGCCACACGGGGCGTCAGCTCCCTCAGCCCTCGCCCAAGCCCTGACCCATGCTGCAGCGGCACCAGCGCCTGCCCATCAAGGTGGTCGTGGGAAGGGTCGTCGCGGTGGCCTGGGGCGGGGAGGGCGGGTGGGTGGGTGGTGTCTGAAAGGGCGCGCTGCAGGAGGGACAGGACGGGGTAGTACTGCCTGCGGTCGGGGGGGAGCAAACAAACCGCGTCGTGATGAGTCGCGTGAGTGAGGGGAGCACAGGCTAAACCGGAGAGGTTCTCCGTTAGCGTTGTGGCACACGCTGCCACACCATCATCCCACCACGGCAACCACCACCACCACCGCCACCACAATCAGCACACAAACAACAGGACGGTCGGCACACCTGAGCAGCATGTTGTAGAGGTACTGCAGGTCTGACAGCACCACTGCCGGGTCCTTTGGCCGCCCCCCGGTGCCGCCCTCCTCCTGCTCCTGCTGCTGCTGCTGCTGGTGCAGGTAGTGGTGCACCTGCTGCGGCGGCATGGCGGTTGTCACGAGGGCCGCGGGCGCGGGCAGCCACGGCGACAGCTGCTGCTGCTCTGGCGCAGGTGGTGGCGGCTGCGGCGGTGGCAACGACGGCAGCGGCGTGAAGGTAGCGGGAGGCTGCGGCGTCAGGCCAGGCGCTGTCGGTGCGGCGGGATCGGGCAGGAGGATGGACGAAAAGGTGGAAATGGTGGCTGCGTCCATGGGGAAGGGGGCTTGCGGGAGCCCTAATGAGGACACCATGGCCAGCAGCTGGTCGAGCTGCGCTTGCTGCGCCGGCTCCAGCTGCGTGGCGCTGCCCGGCGCAACCTCCTCTCCAACTGCCACAGCCGCCGCCGCCGCTGCTGGCGTGGCGGTCGCAGCAGTTGCGGGCTGGTCGGGCGCTTGCGGCTGAGTCAGCGTGGCGGTGCCGTCGTCCTCGTCAGCAACCACCATGGCGACTGGCCCTGCCGCCTCCGCAGCAGCAGGGACCGCCGCAACGGCTGCCGGTGCGAGCATGGGTGCTCCCGTGCTGCCGTCGGCACCTAGGGCGGAGGGAGCAAGCCCTAACACCATGGGTGCTGCGATTGCTGCAGCATCAGCCGTGGCGTCCACCGCAGGGCAGTCCTCCACGACCATGGGCGCTGCACCTGTGCCCGCCGCCGCCGCGTCACCAGTTCCGGGAGCGGCAGTGCTGTCCGAGGCCGGTGCGGCTTGCGCCGGTGCGTCAGGCCCAGCCTGGTCAGTGATGTCCTCTGCTGCAGTGACTGGTACGCCAGAGGGGGGTGCGGGCACAGTAGCTTGCTTCTCCTGCCCTGTCGCCATGCCCTCAGCCTCCTCCTCGGCCTCATGCTCCTCCTCATCGCCTCCCTCGTCCTCGTCACCCTCGCCCTCCTCCTCCACGTCAGCAGCACTTGCACTCGCACTCCGCCCCCTGCCCCGCCCTCGCCCTCGTCCCCTCCCCCTGCCGCGCCCTCGCCCCCGACCCCTCCCTCGTCCCCTCCCCCGCCCACGCCCTCGCCACCCTCCCCTCCCGCCTCTCCCTCCTCCTCCCGCCGCCCCTCCACTCCCATGCCCCTCCACCTCCACCGCCTCCTCCACCTCGCCCGCTCCATGCGCCACACCCTCATCTAGGGCTTTGCCAGCAGGCGAGGGCTCAGGAGGATCCTCCACCGCCGGCGGTGCACCAGCCATCTCCAAAGCTCCTGCGTCAAACCCCAGCGCGCTGCGCACGTACCACAACGGCAGCTCTAGGAAACGGCCGCTGCCAGCCGCATCTTCCTCTACCTCCTCCTCCACTTCCGCTGCTAATGCAGCCGCTGCCGCCTCCTCCGCCGCGTGCTGCTGATGTAGCCGCCCACCTGCACCTGCACCACTGCCACCGCCGGCCCCTCCCTCCTCCTCCTCCTCCTCCTCCTCCTCGGCCTCCTCCACCGCCTGCTCTTGCTTCACCAGTGAAAAATGACCGACATCGCCGCCCCCGCCGCTGGCGTGCCGCAGGGCCTTAGCAGCAGCCTTGCCTGCCTTGGCACCTCCTGCCTTGGACGCAGCACCCTTGCCAATCCCAGCCTTGCCATTTGAGGCCGCGGCAAGCGGCGGCGGCGGCGGCGGCACCAAAGCAGGCAACGCGTGCATGTCGCCCGTCGCCTCCGCACCCGCCGGCACCTCCCCACCATCACCGAAAACAGGCCACGGCGGCAGTGCCGCGGCTGCTGCTGCGTTGGCAGGAGTTCCGGTCTTGGGTGTCTTGGCGGCAGTGGCACCTTGGGGGTTCGTCTTCCTCTTCTTAGCAGGGGGCTTGGGCACAAGCCCCGCTGCCTTGCCCGCTGCCGCTGCCTCCATCGCTGCAGCCACCTCAGCGGCTATAGCAGCTGCGTCCATCGCCAGAGAAGCCGCGTCCGTCGGTGCGAGAGCGAGGGTGGGGAGGCCTCCGTCCCCGCCGCCACCACCTCCACCTGCCCCTTGCGGCTGGTGCTGCTCTTGCGGCTGTAGCGCCGCTGCAGCCTTGCCCTTTCCGCTCCTGCCTCCGGCACCCTTGGTTAGGGTGCTTCTCGCCGTCGCCGTCGCCACCACACCCGCATCACCGCCTACAACACCACCACCTGCCGCTGCCTCCGCAGTTGCCGCCGCCGCCGCCGCCGCGCCCTTCTTCTGGCGCTTCCTCTGTGGCTGCGTGGGAGGAGGCCGTGGAGCGGCCTTCATGTCCAGGCTGGTCGAACCTCCTTCCATCCCTGATAGCAGTTGGGGGAGGGACGCCATCGCCTCCGCCAGCGCTGCTGCTGCCGCGCCGTCGTCGTTGCCTAACAAAGCGTCGTTGCCGGGGGGTGGGAGGGACGGCAGCAGGGTGGGGTGGGCGATGGGAGGGAGGGTCTGGTTGGGGGGGCCTGGGGCGATTTGGGGGAGTGGGAGGTTTGACCAGGTGTGCTGTAGGGGCAGGAGGTTTGGAGATGGGAGGGTGGGGAGTGGTGGCGGGTGGGTGCCGTTGGGGTGGGTGTGGTGGGTGGTGAAGGAGAGGGGTGGGAGGTTGAAGGCACTGGAGAGCGTGGCTTGCAGTTGGGCGGTGAGCTGAGAGAAGGAGGCGTTGGACAGGGTGGGGTCGGCGAGGGATGGTAAGGGTGGTGGAGGTGGGACGGGTGCGGCGACAGCGGTAGCAGCGGCGGCAGTAGCAGCGGCTTTCTTGCGTGAGCCCCTGCCGCGGGACGCGGGTGGTTGATGCGGTTCTGGGGGTGGGGGTGGGGGTGGGACGGGGGCCGGCGACGGTGCATCAATGGTGGGTGGTGCGGCGGCAGGGAGGGTGAGGGAGGTGGGTGTGGGTGGCTTGCGTCGGGTGGCAATTGCCTTGTGCAGTGCGTGGTGGTGTGGTGGTGCGGGCAGGGACGGCGCGTCGGGTGGTGGGGCCGTGACGTCCATGTCAGCGGTGCCCTCTGGCAGCTGCGTGGGTGGTGCGGTGGTAGTTGCCGCAGCGTCAGGCGCTGGCGCGGCAGGAGGTGCACCTGGGGCACCGTTCGCGACCACCACCACATCGCCGTTAGAATGCGGTGGTAGCGGGGCGGATGCTGGTTCTGCTGGTTCTGCGTCGCGAGGGGGTGCAACCGCCTGCTCTTGTTCAGCAGGAGGTGCCAGCAGTGATGCACTTGCTGCCTCAACGGGTGCTGCTGCCGCTGCGCCAGCCACCTGCATTGGCACGCTTTCCGCCACGATGTGTGCAGCTGCAGCTGCGTCGCCGGCTTGCGTCGCTTCGCCAGCGGCATCCGTGTCCATGGGAGTGGGCTCCTGGACCGCTGGCAAGCCCTCGCCTGCATGCGCTGCCAAGCCCTCATCATGCGGCACCTCCGCGGCTGCCACCTCCTGCTGTTGCTCCACCTGCCGTTGTGCTGCCCTCCTGCCCCGCCCTCGCCCCCTCCCCAGGCCCACCCTCCAACCGGCAGCACCAGCACGCTTGCTGCTGCTGCCACCTGCACCCGCCCCCTCCGCCTCCTCCACACCCTGCGCCGCCTCCTCCTCTCCCGCCACCGCCGCTTCCGCCGCCGCCTCCACCATTGCCGCCGTCGAGGGCTTGCCCAGCGGTGACGCCGCATGGAGCAGGTCCTGCAAGCCCTGAAGCAGGGTGCTGCCCAGCGCCGCACGACGCTTGCTCGGCGAACGCGACGCACGCACCGCCCACCTCATAAAACCATCTCCGTCATCCCCACCCTCGCCCTCCCAAGCTCCCACCGCACCCCCGCCCACTGCTGCCCATGATGGCCCACCCACTACTACCGGCACCTGCAGCTGCTCCAACTGCCCTGGCCCCTGCAGCATTCCACTCATCCCACCAACAGCCCCCACCAATGCAGGCAGGCCGCTGCTCTCACTCGCAGACGCCCCACCTCCTCCTCCTCCGCCTCCACCGTGGAGCGCTGAACGGCCAACGCGCCCTCCCACGCCGCGCGCCCTGCTCCCAGCCACCGCGCTGCTGCTCCGCTGAGACCACGCCACGCCGCCGCCTCCACCCTCCACGCCTCCGCCTCCACCGCCGCCGCCACCGCTGACAGCGGGCTCCACGTGTGCCGCTGCCGCAGCAGCAACGGCCGGGAACGGATCGGCGGGTGGGGGAGGGGCGAGCGGGTGGGGGGAGACGCCAGAGTGTGCGGTGAGGGGAGCGGGAGGGAGACCACGGGTGCCTTGCGGTGCCGGCCCCTCCACCTGCCCGGATGCCCCTTCTGCGCCTCCAGCAGCGGCGCCAGCAGGTGTCGCTGGGTGTGCGTGTAGGGCAGCAGCGGTGCCTGAGGGTGCGTCGGTGGCGAGAGGGGTGTGGTGCGAGCGGGATGCGCTGCCGTCGCCGCCCGGGGTGGCGTGCTGCGCATGCTGCGCGTGCTGTGGGTCGTGCTGCGCGTGCTGTGGGTCGTGCTGCGCGTCGGTGCGCGCAGCGGCCGTTGCGAGTGGAGGGAGCGGGAGAGGGGAGGGTGTTGGGTCGGGACCGCTGGCTTGACCGCTTAGGAGCGCTTGGGGGAGGGCGTGGGGGGAGGTGGAGGGGCCGGAGGCGGTGTTGGGCGCTTGGCCCACGGAAGACGGAGGAGCAGCGCCTGCGTGTGCATGGAGTGTGGGTGGTGTAGGGCGTTTTGCATGAGGTGTGGATGTGACCAGTGTGGGGATGCAGCGTGCGGTGTGCAGGTGTGCCGCAAGGTCTGCACGACAACACTCCACGCCCAAAACGCACCTCCTGCACTGGCAGCCGCCTCCTGCCTCCCGTGCTGATCCTCGCCCACCACTTCCGCTCCTTCCCCGCCACGCTGCACCACCTCCTGCTCAACCGCCCCTCCTCCCCCTCCTCCTCCCGCCCCGCCCGCCGCCACCTCCTCCTCTGCAGCCCGCCCCACGCCACCACCCGCGTCACCATGCGCAGCAGCACCCGCCGCCGCCGCCGCCGCAACAGGCGCGGCGAAAGCGCCAGAGAGCGTGAGCGTGGCGCTGCCTGCCGTTGCCGCCGTCAGCGCAGCCGCCAGCATGCCCTTGCTGTGCACGTGCTTGATCGCGTGGACGCCGCTGGCTGCTGCCACGGCGCTCGCCGCAGGCGGAATGTTCATCACCTGGTGCTGCTCCCCCCCGTGATGCTGCTGGTGCTGGTGCGGCGGAAGTGGCCGCTCCTGATGCACCACACTAAGCTCCTGCGGTGCGAACCCTCGGCCATGCTGCTGCGGGTACTCAAGTTCCGGAGCTTGCTGCTGCGAGAACGCCGTCGGCGCGGCTCCTCCCACCGTCCCCACTGTGGCCGTGGCACCCCCCGCGCTGCCGGTCTGCGGCCCCACCATCGCTGCCCCTCCCTGCGGCTCTGCTGGGGCGGCGACGGCAGTGGGGGGCGGCTCGAGCACGCTATGTGCATCCGCCGCCACCTCCACTGGCGCTGCCGCCGCTGCTGCCACGCCTGCAGCTGGACCATCGCTCCTTGCCCTACCCAACGGCAGAGGGAGTGTGGGATGAGCCACCTCCTGCTGCTGCTGTTGCTGGTGGTGGTGGTCTGGGGCCGTCCCGCCCGGCACGGCCGCATGGGCCTCAGCGGCAGCCACGCCCTGGTCTAGGGCGTGCGCTAGGGCTGAGCTGGCGGCACCCGTCATGTCGCTGGGCGAGAGAGGGGACGCGTGTGCCACGGCGGTGGCGGTGGGTGCGAGTGCCGGTGCCATGTGCGTGGCTGTTGCGGTGGGTACGGGTACGGCGGCGGTGACGCTTCCCTCCGCCTCCATTGCCTCCATCGCCTCCTCTGCAGGTGCGGCCTCTGGCTGTGGTGGTGGTTGCTCGGCTGCAAAGGCGGTAGGCGCGGCGGCCGCGGCGACAGCCGTGTTGAGCTGGCTGCCCTCATCACTCTCTGGCCCCGCCGCCGCCGCCGCCGTCACCGCAGCAGGCGCAGCGTCAGCAGCCTGATGCAGCGGCTCTGCGACCGCAGGGCCCGCAGCGCCCTCCCCGCCCGCCTGCTGCTCCCCATCCGCTGCATTCCCTCCCGCTGCTGCCTCCGCACCCGCCTCCTCCTCCATCGCTGCCGCACCAGCCTCAGCAGGAACAGCGGCAACGCTTGCGTTTGCGGCAGCAGCGTCGGCAGCAGCAGCAGTATCGGCAAGCGGGCTCACCCCGCTGGGCGGAGACGGCAGCACGGGCAGCAGGGCCCCCTGAGCACCACCTTGCCCTTGCTGCTGCTGCTGTTGCTCTCCCTGCATCTTGAGCTTGAGCAGCAGCTGCACCTGCGCACCCAGCGACCCACTCCCCGCCGTCCCCATACTCCCGTTGCTCAGCAGCAGCCCACCAAGCTGGTCCGCGCTCGCCCTCTTCCCCGGACCAAGGGCAGGCGGGGAGAGCGGCCGCGAGGGCAACGTGGGGCTGGTGGGGGAGGCGAGGGCGGATAGAGGCTTGTGAGAGCCACCACCACGACGGTTCCTCCCACCCGCTTGCCCACCGGCACCACCGCCACCGCCTGCACCACCACTGCCTGCACCACCAGCACCACCACCGCCACCAGCGGCCTGGCTGGGCGGGCGCGAGCGGATGCCCAGCAGTTCGCGGGCTGTGACGCGGGCCACGGCCCTGGAGGCGCGCTTGACGCCACCGCCACCGGCAGCACCGCCGTCGCTGCTGCTGCGGGGCGGAGGAGCGGCAGCCGCATCGTCCTGCGCTGCGGTTTCCTGCACCTGGCTGTCGTTGTTGTGCTGGTGGTCGTCGTGGTGGTGAAGGTGGTGGTGGTGGTCAGCGGTGTGTGGGGTGTCGTGGGGCGCGGGCGCGCTGCCACCGCCGCCGCCACCGCCGCTGACGTCAGCGTGTGCGTCATCAGGTGCGGGCAACTCCGTAGCAGTCTGGTGTGCGTGTGTGGGGGAGGGGACGGGAGCGGGAGCGGGCGCAGGAGCAGGGGCGGGAGTGGGTGCGATGGAGTCTGGTGCGGGTGGCACTGGAGGGTGCGGCTCAGGGTGTGGCAGAGTGGGTAGAGAGGGCAGAGAGGGTAGGGTGGTTGCGTAGGTGGGCACGGGGGCGGGGGCTTCAAGCCCTAGGGAGGGTGCCGCATGGGCGGGGTGTGTGGTGAGCACGTCCTTGAGTTGGACTTGGTGCCAGTCGACCGCAGCGTCGGAGACGCGCTGCAGGCGCCAGTGGTGACGGCCGCCGGCCCACCTGCGTCAAGTGCAGGCGTAGCATGGCATTGAGCGGCAGTGCCGTGGCGCGCGCAAAGCAGCACGAGGTCATATGCAAGCTGCATTGCATACATGTAGGTACCGGTAATTGTCTATACGCCACGGCGCTAGGTGTGGGTACCCTTCCGCGCACGCACTCACTTGTGCAGCGCCCAGCCGCCCAGCCGCTTGTTGGCGAGGCAGGTCAGGGTGTCCCCCAACCCCCCCTCACTGCGGCAGCCGTGGCGCAAGGTGTGGGGCAGAATGGTGGGGCGGGTCACCCATTGGTCCGCCGCACAGTCCTGCGCGTTTGCACGTGTGAAAAAGGGGGGGAGGGCGGGTAAAAGAAGATGTGTCAAAGTGTAAGCGCAAAGTGTAAGAAGCAAGTTGGAGGGCTTGTTTATTTTGTTTCATTGAAGGCATGCCAGCCTGTAACGTCGCCAAGGCTGCAACACCTCCACGCGCCCAGCCCCTCCTTCACCTGCAACCCCCGCAGCACCAGCGTCATGATGCCCATCATCTTGTCCGCCGTAGACGCGCTGGAATAGTGCCGCGCCTGCAGCTCCTGCAGGCTGACCAGCGGCAGCCCCTCACTGGGGGGGCACTCCGCTGGCAGGTTGGCCACCCCATGCGCCTTGGCTGCTGCAGCAACACTTGCAGGCCCTGCCGCCCCCGCCCCCGCCCCTGGCCCCGCTGCCTCTCCAGCTGCAAGCATGCCGGATGGCCCCGCTACCGCCGCCACCGCTGCTGCCTTCCCAGCAGCAGCAGCACCAACTGCAGGCGCCTGCTGCGCTGCCACAACCACCATTACAGGCGCCTCCAGCGGCGGGTGTTTCACGTACGCCTTGCGGGCGGACGCACCGCCACCAGCACCGCCCTTGCCCTTGCCGCCCGCCGACGGCGGCAAGCCCTCCTCAGGGCTTGACAGCTGCATGGGCCCGCCCTGGGGAGACCCTAACGCGTCCGCGTCGCAGGCAGAGGTGGGCGGCGGGGGGGCGGGAGGGCCCCGCTGGCCGCGGTTGGCGCGGCGCGAGGTGCGGGCGTGCTGCGTGTGCTGTGCAGCTGGGTCGGCGTGCTGTGCGTGCTGTGCACCACCTGTAAGCTCAGGGAGCGGCACGCCGCCGCCGCCACTGCCGCCAGGGTGACCTTCGCCGGCGTTAGACGTGCCACGTTCAGGAGGAGGGGGGGCTGAAGGGGGCAGGGAGGGGAGGCCTACGTGGGTGGCATAGGGCGAGTGCAAGCCCTGCATCTGAAGCGACGAAGTGCCGTTGAGAAGCAGGGACGTCAACGCGGCAATCGCATCGTCCCCCGGTGAGAGCGAGGGAGCAGCAGCAGCAGGAGCAGCGGTGCTTGGCTCCTCTTCCTGGGGGCGGGGGGGCTTGGAACGCGGCGCGCGCCCTTTCCGCTGCTTGGGTGTGGCTGCCGCTGCACCACCCTGCTGCTCCGCCGCTTCCATCGCAACAACCGCAGCTTCTGTCGCAGCTGCTGCAGCCGCCACCTCAGGCTTGGAATCGTCGTGCGCGTGTTGCAGCTGCTGCTGCTGGTGCGGCGGCTGCGAAGGCTGCGAGTCAGAAGGGCCAGGCACGCCCTCCCCGCCCTCCGCCTCCTCCCCCTCCTCCGCCGCCCTGACACGCTTCACGCCCGCCACCCTTCCGCCGCGCCCACCGCCCCTGCCTCTCCCCCTGCCCCCACCCCGTGAGGCAGCACCACCGCCACCACCAGCAACCTGCTTCTCTCCTTCCCAAGCCCCTGCTGCCTCCCCTGCCGCCGCAAGCGCCGCTGCCTCACCACCCAGCTGTGCGTCTCCCGGCCCAGCAGAAGCCAGAGATGCTTCCGCACCCGCACCCGCACCCGCACCCGCACCCGCCGCCGCCGTCGAAGGGCCAGCAGCCGCAGCACCCACCTTGCCCGCTCCACGAGGCCGCCCTCTCCCCCGTCCCCTGCCTTTCCCTCGCCCACCACCCGTGTTGTGTGGCCCCGCCACCCCGCCAGGGGAGCCCCACATGACCTCCCCCTCGGCAAGAAGCGGAACCGACCCTGGCATCCCTCGTGCGCCAAACGCCCCTGCTCCTCCTCCTCCTCCGCCGCCGCCGCCAGGGGTCTGCATGAGCAGACCCAGAGGGTTGGGCGCGGCCAGGTCCAGCGTGAGCCCTCCAGCACCACCCGCGTGCAGCGATGGCGGCGTGGGCAGCGGAGGGGGCGGCGGCGGGAGCGTCGCAACGATGCGCAGCATGTACTTGAGCAGGTCTCCTAGCGTGCCTTGGACCAGCGGTGCAGCTGATGAGGCGGTGGCTGGTGCGAGAGAGGGGGAGGAGGACGGGCCTGGGAGGGGCACAAGGGCCCCGGTATCGGCTTGCTGCCTGTCCACAGTGAGGGAGGGTGCTGCAGCCTGTGTGCTGGTTCCAGCTGAGCCCGCCTCTCCTGCCGCCGCTGCCGCTGCTGCGGCGTCGCCTGGTGCAGTGTCTGCTGCTGTGGCGTCGCCTGCTACAGCCGCGCTTGGGGCGTCTCCTGCTGCTGCGGCGTCGCCTGCTGCGGCGTCGCTTGCTGCTGCGGCTGCCGTTGGGACGTCTCCTGCTGTGGCGTCGCCTGCTGCTGCGGTCGCGGTTGGGACGTCCCCTGCTGCTGCGGCTGCTGAAGCGGCAGCGGCAGCCAGCGTGGCAGTGGCGCTGATGATGGGGGCGGGCTTGGATGGCCCGGCGGGGTGCACCTTGGCGGCGGCGTCTGCGGCCTGGAGCGCGCTGTAGTGTTGGATCATGGCCACCAGGCCCTGCGCAGGCAGCACGTTGCGCGGTTTGTGCAAGCGGAACATGAGCGAGAGCATCTGTGGTGGGCAGCTACCACACACAAGCGTCTGCTGCTTCTGCAGAGATCCAGCAGGAGCAGCAGGTGAGTGTGGCGCAGCACAGCGAACAGATGCCGCCCCGGCTGAAGGCATGCAACAGCAGCACGCAGAAATGGAAAGCTCCGAAGCCTTAGGACCCTCACGTCGTCGACGCCGCGCAGGTCGGCCAAAATGTCCTCCAGCCTTGCCTCGGCCACGCCCCGCACGGCCTGCAGGTACTCGCGCCTGGAGATGTTGTAGGGCGCGCGGCCAAACTCGTACCCCCACTTGCCGTACCTGCACGTAGCAGGGCACGCCACGGCGGGGAGCGCAGAGGCTTCAGCTCAGACACTACTGTGGCGGTCAGCTCGTGCAGGAGGGTGCACATCCCCAAACACCGCCACTCAGCAACGTGGTAGTGGTGTGGTGGCGGGGATGTGTGGGCGGGAGTGGTGGTGGTGGCAGGCCCCGAAGACGGCCTCAAGAGTGTGTGCACAGAGGAGGCGTAAGCACTCCCACCAGCACAGGAGGCGCAAGCACTCACCAGGTCTTTTTGTGCGCCGCCACGTGCAGTAGGCGCAGCAGCATGCCGCTCTTGTTGCTCACGTCCTCTACCGAGACGTCTTGGGCGCACAGCAGCGCGCACAGCGCGTCCCACACGTGCACCAGCTGCCGGCCGTTGAGCGGCCCGCACGCGCCGTCGCGCCCGTTCACGCGCAGCTGCATGGAGGCGACCATGGTGAGCACACGCAGGCCGTCGTGTTAGCCGCGTCACCCGTGCAAGGAATCCCTAGACTCTTGCCCTGCCACTCGACGCACGCAACAGAGGGCGTAGCATGCTAGGAGCGGCACCAGCGCCACTGGGGTTATGGAAGCAAGGCAACATGGCCATCATGACATGCAGTGTGCGGCACTGGCCCACTGGTGCCTGCTGCGTTAGTGCGGAGCACGCGAATGTGGGTGGCGGTGCCTGCATGAGTCCGCTGCACAGCCCACAGCCAACGCTCACCAGGTGCCCGTATCCGTTGCCGTGCAGCACGCCGTGCAGGCAGTGCGACGCTGAGTCAAACACCGAGGCCGGGGCGTTGTAGGGCGCCTCGTCACCCGTGCCCTCGACCGCAATGAGCGACGGGTCCACATGCGTGGCCTCGGCTGAGGCGAACCTGGCCTCCACCTGCGCGTTGCCAAGGCCACGCACGCATGCCACACCAGCCGTTGCTGCGTCGCGCTGCATGCTGCGGCGCTGCTTGGCGTGGGTCAACAACAAGGCCGCGCGGCACGCGGCAGCTGCGCCAGGGCCTGGGGCAGCGGTGGTGGCAGCCTGGCGGTGATTGCTGCGCATGCTGCTGCTGCGCAGGGATGCAGGTGGCCGGTTTGGCCACTGGGCGTGCGGTTCGCGCACCATGGCAGGCAGCTGTGCGGGGTCGGCCAGCACGGAGAGGCCCGGCACGATGAAGTGGTACTTGCGGTTGCACACAGGGTGGTGCTGCCAGCCTGCGTGGAGGAGACCAGGGCGCACAGGTGGTGCTCCTGCGCACTGGCGGGCTCCAGACGAGCGGCACGAGAACGGGGACGCACCCATGTTCCTGCACTGATCGCAGATGGGCGAGCTGCCCTCCGCGAGGCGCTCCTCGTAGACGTGCAGCAGCGTCTCCTCCTGCTGCGCGTTGTTGCTGCTGCTCGCGTGCTGCAGGCGGACGACGAAGGCGTGGACTTTCCGAAGCCCTGGCAGCGGAACCTTGTAGCCATACGCCTTGAGGAAGTGCAGCACATTGCTGCGGAACGGGCCCGTGTAGGGAGGAGGCGCTGGCCGGAGCCAGGGCGTCTCCTTGCCCAAGTGGCTCGACATTGCTGCGTCGCTGCACCGGCCCGACGAGCCTTAGGGGTCTAGGTCACCATCGCAAGGCGCATCGCCCGAGTCCTGACGCTCCCAAGGATCGCTGCGTGACTTTGCGTGTGCCCTCTCCATGTCGTGAGAGGAGAGAAGGAGCGCACACGACTGCGCAGAGACCAGCAACATGTTCCTGCACGCCCCACATAGCCGCCTGCTGCGGCAGCAGCTGCAGGGCCCTGCGCCTGCGTTGCCGCCACAGTGCGCACGTGTGCCGCGGCCCGCAACCCATCCATTCACGCCCTCAGCAGCTGCGGCAGCTGCGCCGTCGAGCGATGACGTTGCCACTCAGCCTGTCAGCCGCACGTCCAAGGGAGCTGAGGAAGCGCCAGAGCCGGCGGCTGCGGCTGCCGCAGAGCCGGCAACGCCGCGGCAGAGGCAGCGCAGCGGGAAGAAGGCAGCTTCGGAGGACGATGCTTCCCCTGCCGCCCCTGACAGCCAGCCCAAGTCCCAGATTGCCATTGGCGAGGTGGTGGACGAGGACGGTGGCAAGCTGGCGCGCCGTGGGCGCGCCATGGTCAGAGTCACCTCGCAGCCGCTGCCAAAGCCTCTTCCTGTCAATTTTGCGGCTGACACGGGCGAGCAAGTGGCTGGCGTGCTGCAGCAGCGCCAGGGGTCCTGGCGGCTATCTGCGAGTGCGCTGCTGGACTTTGAGGGCGTGGAAAACACCCCGGAAGGCAGGGCAAGGGTGGTGCAGATAGCGCAGCAGTTCCTGGAGGAGCGGCAAGACCTCACGGCGGTGGACGGGTTGGAACAGTGGGCAATGTGGCGCACCACGACCTGGATGCAGCAGCTGCTTGACGGCGTGGAGCTCAAGGCCATACCGCCAACACCCAGGTGGAGGTGAGGACGGCTGAAGAGGCACCGCTTGCCTGTCCCACCTAGGGCGGCAACCAAACAGGTGCAAGTCAGGCCACTCCTCGCGTGCGTTGCCAATCGCTGGTGCTGCTGCCACACAGGATGCCGCGGTGGTTCTCCGTGACGCGTGGCCAAGTGCTCAAGGGTACTGTTGCAAGTCTCAGCCGCAACGGGGACATGGCCATGATTTCCCTGCAGCCCTCTGTTGTCGGCCTCCTCCACATGTCTCAGGTAAGGGGCTACAACTTCCTCCCTGCTCTTCACATGCAATAGCCACACGCGAGCTGACATCATCGCTGCACTACGCTGGTGCCTGCCTGCAGTTCAGCCATGAGCGCATCAGCATTGAGGAGTTCCAGGAGGCCCTGCCTGTGGGCTCGGAGGTGCGTGCATGCGTGCAGTGGCTCAGCAACCAGTACACAGCAGGGCTGTAGGGACGCCTCATGCCACTGCAAAGGCTGAGGCTGCACGCTCCCCATCACTGCCACTGCAGGTGGAGGTCGCCGTGTACAAGGTGGAAGCACCGATTATCCGCGGCGGCATCCCTCGCGTCTTCCTCTCCACCAGGTGAGCCAAGGGTCCCTCACCATGTGGCTGCTTGAAGAAGGGGCGCACGTCACTCACACTGGGCCGCGTGCTGTCTGTAAGTGTACGTGCTCCCTTTCCTCCCAATTGCGTCCTGTGCAACCCGCAGCATGTACGCTCCCCGGCAAGTCAAGCAGCCGTCGGCCGCACAGCTTTTGAAGGTGCAGGAGCGGGAGCAGCACCTTGCAGAGCCCAGCAGGCGGCGGCAGCAGGACGAGGATGCACGCCGGCAGGCGGCGGAGGAGGCGGGCCTGACCATGGAGGAGGTGGCCGCGCTCAGGAGCAGCAAGGAGGCGCAGGCACAGCTGGAGGTGCTGGAGCAACAGCTTGCCAGCATGCCCGCGGTGCGTAGCACTGCTCTTGAGGCACGGAGGCGAGGATTGGATTGGAAGGCACCATGGCATGATGTCGTTGGTAGCGTTGCATGGCATGTGTGTGCCATTGCATTGCTTTGCGTTGTGTTGCTGCTTGGGGCGCAGCCGGAGGAGACGCTGGGGATCAAGTTCACGCAAGACGGGCTGCTGCGCTGCAACGTGGTGAACCACACATCCTTTGGCGCCTTCCTAGAGCTCGACAGCAGCGCCCACCCTCAAGTGAACGCTCACCCTCTAGGAAAGGAGAGCAAGCCGCTCACGCTGCTGCTGCACATCTCCCAGGTGACTGCTGGCGCCTGCTTGACGCTAATTCTGCAGCGGCCAGCGGCGCTTACTCTCCAGGCCATAGGAACGATGGCTGCATATGTGCTGGCCGCATGGCGCGCATTTGCAGGTGTCAGGCCGCCGCATCTCACCAGAGGAGCTGGCCGAGCTCTTCCCCGTCGGCACCAAGGTGAGTTGACTGTTGATGGCATGTCATGCCACATGGTGGGGCTGCACAGCGCACCAGGTCAGGGCTGAATGCTGTGCAGTCCTGCAACCCAGCGCACCGGCTGCGCTGTCAGCAACAACTGTCAGTGGGGGAGTGTGCCTGCGGTGGCAGTGCGACACCATGATTGCTCTGATGCAAATGCTGTGAGTGTCCTCTCGACGTGCCATGCAGTTGGTGGTCAAGTGTGTCGTGCGCAAGGAGCGCTTTGCCGCCAGCATCAAGCAGTGGGAGCGTGGCAGCGGGGAGTGGGTGGAGGACAAGGAGGCGTGCATGGCGCGTGCAGAGCAGGCTTTCCAGGAGCAGGCGGATGCGCCTGTGCTCACGTGGGGAGAGGGTGGGACCCCGACGCTGCAGTTGTCTGCCAACAACTCTGGCTCGCTGCAAGGGCTCATGCTGGAGCTGGACAGGCTGCCGTTGAGCCTTCTGCTGCAGTCCAAGTCGCCAGAGCTGCTCAGGCGCTACGCACAGGTCAGCACGGCTGAGGGAGTGGAGGCGTTTTGGCGGACCTCGCCCTTGGCTCAGGCCTGCCCTGGCACCTGAGACCTTGCTCCGAGTCGCCAACAGCTTGTCCTGTGGTCCATGCTTGCGTGTGCTGTGCCCTGCAGCTGGTGGGCAAGGTGGAGGATGCATTCACGCGTGTGGTGGGCACGCTGCCCTGGCAGGCAGCCGCTGACCAGATCCTGGCGTCCCAGCAGCAGCAGCAGCCGGCCGCACTGCAGCAGCAGGGCACTCTGGAGCAGCGCTATGCCGAGCTGACCAAGCGGCACCAGTTCATGGCCGCTCGGCAGCTGGGGCTGAACCTCAAGGCCAGGGCAGCGCTCATGGTGGCACGCTGGGTGCGTGCTGGTGCTTGCACGCTGGGTGCGGCAGTGTCTCAGCCCTTCTTGCCGTGCTTACCACTCACGCACTGCCACAGCACTCGGCAGCGGGCCGCTCAAAGTGCAAAGGCACACAGCTGCTGCCCTTTCTATTTGCCGCTTGCAGGAGGTGTCGGGTCCGGACGGTGCCCCTGCCGCAGAGGACGTGCTGACTGTCGAGCAGCAGCAGCGCAACCGCGTGCTCACAGAGCAGGAGGGCCTGGCTATGCGCGCTGTGGTGTCCTCCCCGCCATCCCCAGACCAAGTAGTGGACCTGGTGCAGAGCCTGAGGGCAGCGGTGACGGCACTCAACAGCGTGCAGCACCCGCTTGGCAGCCGCCCCACGCAATCAGTGCTGTTTCAGTGGATGCAGTCGGCAGGCCCTGCACTCTTGGCCTGGGCGCAGAAGGGCAGCGACGCGTCACTGCTGTTGGGCAGTGGTGTGCTGCCAGTGCTGCAGGACTCTGGCTACCTGGGCCGGCTGAGGGCTGAGCGCCCAGAGGCCTGGCAGGAGGCTCTGGACACTGCTCTGACCAAGCTCACGCGCGGGTGAGGATGGAGGTCCGCAGACAAAGTTGTGTGCGCCACAGGCAGTCACTGCAATCGCTTTTTTACGCTGTCCCTGCTTGACGTGTTGCTGCACATGCTGCAGGCTGGTCAAGGCGTTGAGCAGGGAGCAGTCCACGCTGTTTGAGATGACGGGCCTGCTGCAGCTCGCCTTTGCGCTGGGCTGCCCGCCCAACGCCAGCTGCTGGGAGGTCATGATCCTGGCCATGCGGAAGCGAGTGCCGCAGGTGAGGACTTGGCACCCAGTCAGTGGATTCACCTGGCTGCAGCAGTGTCGGCAACGAGTGCTGTGGGCAACGCCTCACACCGCTGGCAAGCCTTTGTAGAGCACTGCAGGCAGGTACACGGATGCTGCTATCTTGGCTCGTGTGCTTTGCTGTGCCTGTCCGCAGCTGTGGGATTCCGATGTGTGGGCCAACCAGGGCGAAGCCAGGCGCTTCAAGTACTGGGCGTCCCGCCTGGCTGGGCGCGTGCTGGACGTGCCCGCCGCCACAGACTCCGCTGCCACCAACAACAACAACAACGCTGACGGGGCACCCGCCACGCAGTGGCCGTGAGCAGCCTCCAGCCTCAGCTTCTCATCTGCAGCTCCTAGACCTCAGCTTCTATTGCATGTGCAGCCGTGGTGTTGCTATGATCCCAATCTCTTTGGTGTGGTGAGCTTTACATCTGGTACAGCCATGTCTGGCAAGCAGATACAGTGCTAAGTTGCTGGAGCCTCTCAGAGCAAGTTGCAATACGTAAGTCATGTCACGCCTTGGTGGCAGCGTGCCCAGTGGACTGGATGTGAGAGAAGAGCTTGCTCCGTGACGGGAACACCTCGCCGCACACCTTGCACGCCAAGGCATCTGGCTCGCTGGCCTGCGCCTTGCGTGTGGCGTTGCGGGCCTTGCGCTTGGCACGCTTGGTGTCCGCCGCCGAGCCGCCACCTCCGCCATCACCGCTGTCATCATCATCATCACTGCCTGCCGCCGCCACTTGCTGCCGCTGCGCCGTTGCTGTCTTCGTTGGTGCTGCTGCCTGACCGCCGCCACCACCGCCGCTTGCCTGCTTGCCTGCCTGCTTGCCGCCCTGCCCGCGCTTCCCCTTCTTGCCAGGTGCAGCACCAGGCCCCCAGTCATCATCGCCATCATCGTCGCCCGCTTGGGCCACGACCGCTGCTTTCCTTGCTGCTGCTGGTGCTGCTGGTGCCTTGCCGAGTGCTGCTTGCTGCTTGGCGGGGGCGGGTGGTGGAGGGGCGCTGCTGTTGTCGTGGCTGCTGCTGGCTGCGGGTGCTGCTGACTTGGCTTTGCTGGGCTTGCTGCTGCTGGCGCTGGGCCTGAGCCGCGCTGAACCGGCAAGCAACCGAGCCAGCATTGCCTCCTCATCCTCCTCCTCCTCGTCCTCCTCCTCGTCCTCCTCAGCATCGCCTCCACCGCCCTCCTCCTCCTCCTCCTCCTCGTCGTCCGGAGGTTGACCCGCTGGTTGACTGACATCCATGCCTGATGCTGCTGCCTCCTCCTCCTCCTCCTCCTCCTGCTCCTCCTCCACATCTTCCCCACCCTCAGCGCCATTCGCTGCCCCTGCCGCCGCGGCGCTC
>QAXK01000109.1:0-13355 GCA_004335735.1 Chlorella sp. KRBP
CACCCCACCCCACACCACACCACACCACAGCGCGCTTGATACTGTGCACCTCTCATTCGCTTGTGTGCCCACAGTGGCAAGCAGGTGAACCACCAGCCCACCACCACAGCAGCCGTCCACGGCAGCGTGGTCGAGCAAAGGCAACCACAGCGAGAGATCGCCGCACCAAGATGTAAAACCCTGTACACAAGTGGGAGAAGCTAGGTCCACACTGCTTGCGAGAGATCGCCGCACCAAGATGTAAAGCCCTGTACACAAGTGGGAGGAGCTAGGTCCACACTGCTTGCGAGAGATCGCCGCACCAAGATGTAAAACCCTGTACACAAGTGGGAGGAGCTAGGTCCACACTGCTTGCAAGAGATCGCCGCACCAAGATGTAAAACCCGACACACACAAGCGGGCCTGGCGCGCCTCTCTCCCTGAGCACCTCTACAAGGCACCACACCAAGAGCAAACGCAAACCGCTCGCACCTGGCCTGACAGCTGCCTCCAGCGGGTACGAAATGCCCGTCCATCCCTTGATCCACTTGCTCTCATCGTCATAGTCCTCCTCCTCCTCCTCCTCCTCCTCCTCCTCCTCTGTCCCCAATCCCTCCGCGCTGCCGCCGCCACCGCCGCTCCCATCAACCTCCTCTTCGTTCTCTCCCAACGTATCCTGCGGCTGCTCCCTGGCTGACTGCGCCTTGGCTGGTTGCTGCGCCTTGGCTGATTGCTGCGCCTTACCAGGCCCCGCCGCAGCATCTTTACGCGGCCTGCCGACCTTGCCTTTGGGCTTGAGGGCCACTGGGCCGCTGGGCTGCTGCTGCTGCTGTTTCTCCTTGTGCTGCTTCTGCTGCTTCTGGGTGGGCAGCTGCTGGGAGCCTTGGCGGAGTGCGGTGACGCCGGCGACGGTGAGCGGCGGTTGTGTCGCGGCGCGCCCGTTGGCGACGCCCATCTGGGTGGCTGGCCTGCAGGAAGCCATGCGTGCTTGAGCCTCGATTAACAATCACAGGGCCACCTGTGTGCCAACGCTCTCCCCGTGGCTAGCACAAGGGCCCATGTGCTGCATAACAGCAGCAGCGCGATGACATGCCCAAAGTTAGCTGCGCCAGGGTTAGGGCTAGGATTGTACAGGTCCAGGGTGCACATGCAGTGGCTAGGGCGCTCACCGCTTGCTGCCTCCAGGCGCCGAGCGTGACGCGTCCCTGGCCAGCAGTGCCAGGGTCTGCGCGGCGTCCGCGCTGTTCTCTGATGTGTCGTCGTCCTCACCACTACCACGCCCTGCCAGCTGCAGGGACCCGCGCCGCTCTGATGCCTGCAAGCGCAGGGCACGGGTGCACAACACGCCATTGAACTCTCCGCACGCTGCAGCTGCTGACCTTGCCGCGCCAATGCAGCCCAACCACTTGTGTGTGCTCCTCACTTGGCAGTCTCACAAGCAGGCCCAGGCGGCTGAGGCTCAAGCGGCTGAGTAGCAGAGCTAGCGGCAGCGCCACGCGACGTACCACGCCTTCGCGCTCATGTGATGTGTGTGCCTGTGGTCCTGGCGGCGGGAGGTAAGCACGCCTGCCCTGTTCATGCTGCCAGTGCGAAGACGAAGCCAGCAGCAGCCTGGACCAAGAACAGCGACCGTGTGGGCTAACAGACTGCTGTGCGCCTCCCCTACCTTCATGAGCAGCACGGTTCAAGGCCAACAAACAGACACACACGTTCAACACCAAACGGCCTGCTACAGGCCCACACCTACCTTCATGAGTAGTCTGCTGCGCGCCACACCACCAGCACCAGCACCACCTCCGCCGCCACCTCCTGCCGCCGCCGGGCGCTGCTGCAGCTGCGTGTGCTGCAGGCGCTGCAAAATCTGCGCCTCCCTGCGCGTGTTGGCCTGTGCCGCCCTGTTGGACAGCTTGATGAGCTGGTTGGCTAGCACGGGGTCTGCCCAGCCCTCCTCCTGCAGCTTGAGCACCTGCAGAGAACGCACGAGGCGTGCAGGGAGGCACACGTGCCCTCAAGACCTACAGTCGTGAGCAGGTGCCTGTTGGTTGACCAGCGAGGCGACGCAGCAGCCCCCCGCCCTGCACCCGCACCACCACAGTGCCTGCTGATTGACCAAAGCACCATCACCCTGGCCACTCACGCTGTCGGGGACGTACGTGGAGTCGTTGATGAACCTGTTCTTGATCCAGGCCTTGGCCTCCTCAATCTGCGAGAATGTGCACGCACCAGCAGAAGCGAATGGATGAAGGGCGCCGCCCAATCTGGATGAAAAGCCTGCAGGACGCTCCACCACGTCCTCAACCTGTCAGCGTGCACGCAGGAGCACCCATCCACTCGTCACAAGCAGGCACGAGCAGTCCAGCAATTCCCAATGGAACCGTCCTGGCGAAACATCGCAGCACTCACGTCGACGCTCTCCTCATGGCCTCCCAGCCTCCCTGGCCGGTCCCCAGTGAACCATGAGATGACGAGCGACGTCTTGAGATCGTTGGCAGGGTCCTGTGCGCGTGCACCCGGCGGCCACTCGACGCTATGCACGCTTTGTCGTCCATGCTGCAACCGTGGGATTGGATCGCCTGCCTGGTTGGCCAGCAGCTGTAGCGCCGCGCTGGTGCTGACTGCATGCGTGCACCTGCAGCCGCTGGGCGCTGACAGCGGGAAGTCGAGTCTGAAGGGGCCCCCCAAGGCGGCCTCCGAGCGACTTCCCCGCGCCGTGCGCACCAGGAAGGGCCCGCACTTGACGAAGCCTCTGACGCCGTCGTGCTGGCGCTCAACCATGCGGCCGACGAGCGTGGACTCATAGAGGTGCCAAAAGGGACCGAGCACTTCGTCCTCCATCTGAGCTCTGCAGCAGGGTGCTGTGGGCTATACAACGGTCACCATTGGTCAGCTTGTGCGAGCCTGCTCTGGCGCTGTCCAGGTCACACAGCATTGCGGAGCACGCGCGGCCTAATCTTCGAAGCGTCGATGTTCCTTGCAGCAATAGTCAATCGAAGCAGCTCAGGGAAAGGATCAGAGTCCGGGTCCGTGATGAATGTGCATGCACAGGTATGTACGCGGGCATGGGGAAGAACACAACAGCACGCTCTATGTGTGCCACAACCAGCAGCGCAACGACAAATCATGAATGCTGCAAGTCATGCCTTGTGTATGCACGTGGCTACCAAGTGGTGCTATCAGCAATGCGCACACAACTACCCAACCACCAGCTGCACGCGCCCCACAACCGCCGCCAAACTACCGCCATCCAACTACCGCCGCCGCTTCCTACGCACGCGCCAAGCCGGCGGTACCGCTCAGCAGAGCTTGAGCGGCGTGCTGGCGGGCTTGAGCGTGCCAGTGAAGTTCTGCGGCACGCCCATGGGGTTGCCGTGCGAGATGAAGACGTACTCACGGGGGACAAAGCTGTAGGGCTGCAGCAGCTGGTACAGCTCCATGAAGCGCGCCATGTACTGCCGCGACGTGGCGGGGAACATGGGCACCAGCTCCGTGTCCACGGCCATGTGCATGTTGGGGTCCCAGTTGAGCGTCATGGCGTCGCTGTTGCCAAAGAACTTGGTAGTATTGGCATGCCGAGGAGAGTGGAGACGCAGTAGGGTCCTCGCACATTGCGGGGCGGCACGTGCCGGTAGAGTCGACCACGTTGTCAAAGAGGTTGTCCCAAGTGCCGTACAGCAACGTGTCATACCTGCGCAGCGATCAACAGACGGGCGCAGGTACAGTGGTGAGGCACTGGTTCCTGGATGCGCCTCACCAGCACATGGTCCTGAGCTGGCGCCTCAATTCATTTTCCCTCGCTGCTGGCCGCCCTCGATTGCAGGTGGCGCACACGCACTTCATGGTTGGGTCGTCGACGGTGACCACGCTGCCGAAGGTCCAGCGGATCCATGATGTCTCGTTGGGGCCCACGGGGCGCGGCTCGCTGTTGTAGAGCTGACCCTCAAACTGCGTGTTCTCCATGGTGGCCATCAGGGTCCTGCGTGCCAGTGGGGGGCGGCGCGTGCATCAAGGGAAGGCGTGAGTATGATGGGGCGGCGTGCGTGTGTGTGTGTGTGTGCTTGCTAACGGGGCGGCCCAGCCGCGGTGACCAAGGCAACTCGGATCAGCAGCGAGGAAGATTAGCGTGTCCACGCAGTAATGCTGATATCAACAGAGCCGCTCCTGACCACAACGACGTTCACGACACTCACGAGAAGGGGACGTAGAGGATGGGTGTGAAGCTCGTCACGTTGCCCGAGCTGGGGTCCACCGTCGCCTGCACGATGAGCATGGTCCAGATCCGCTGCAGCTCCAGCGCGTCCTGCGGCGGGTTGGCGCTGGCGCTGATGTTGTACTGTGCCCCGTTGCGGTCCACAAACACGGACACGGCGGCGTCCTGGTCATCCGACGCGATGTAGAGCTGGCCGTACTTGAGTGTTGCGTTGTCAGCGGGGAGGACGATGGGCGCCGAGGGCGCGGGCCAGAAGCGCATGCAGGTGGCTGAGGCGTTCATCCAGGTGGGGCCGGCGGGGCCGCCAGTCTTGGCACAAGGGAGCTGGTCCACGACTGCGGTGAGGGCGCGGCCGCCGCTGGTGCCGGTGCTGCTGGCTGCGTGGAGGAGGGTTGCACGAGCGGCGAGCGCTGGGCGAGCCGCCAGGCAGAGGGCGGCTACGAGGAGACCCGCTGCGGCAAGGCGGTGCGCGCTGCTGCGGCACCGTGGGGCCATGCTGATGGGATCGAGCGTCGGCGGCGGTCGGCTGCTGTGGAGTCGGTGCGAGAGCGTTTGGCGTTGAGTGTTGCGATGGCTTGGTGTATGTGTGGTGCGACGGTGTGTATATGTATGTGTCGAGGCGGTGTAGAGGCGCTTCGCCGCAGTGGTAAAACCCGAGCAGGCCTCACTCTGCCAGCACGACGCCAAGAGCTTCCAGCCAGCAAAGGAGCGCCCAACAACGGCAGGCGGCAGTGATACGCACGCTATGACATTGATATGCCGCGTCGAGCAAGGGTGTGAGTGTGCGCTCTCGCGTGGCGAGGCCGAGGATTGTGGCGTGCTCGTCCCGCGGCCCAGTGGTGGGCTGGGCGGGCTGTCCAGGATCCGTTCCTGGACGCCAGAAGGTAGGAAGAGTCGGTAGGAGGCATGGCAACAGACATGACAGCATAGCAGGATCATCCTGAAGCATATCTGCCTACCTGCCCAGGAGGTGTGGCTTGAGGACGGCGTGCGACCGCGGCTCGTCTGAGCTTGGACTCCTGCATCTCAGGATCCAGATTCCCAGGTGCATGTGTGTGTGTCATTTAAACCTGTGTTGGCTCAGCTCGGCGATACGGCGCCAATGCGGCCGGGCCGCCTCGTCCGATCACGGCGTGCGCGTGTACTCACGGCACGACCCAGCTCAGATGCAATGGCCCAGCTTCACAGCTGCCGAAAAGATTGTCCAGCAGCGGGACCGTTCTCTGATGTTCAGGGTCCTGCTGCGCACCTGGTGCCAGTACCAGATCTGGGATCCGCGCGGCCTGCGCGCTGCCGCAGTCCCAACGGTCTCGCGCCTCGCTCCGCCGTCGCCTGCGCCCCACGTTGCGCGTGCTCGCCTTCTGCTGCCGGCGGCCTGCGCCAGCGCCGCGTGGTCCTGCACGACCGTGCTATGAAGCTGCATCCTGAACACCGTTTCGCACGACAAGCAGATTAAAGCCGCGCTTCCGCACGAGCAATCCGCACACACGCGGCCAGTCGCAGACCTTTGTGCTGCACAAATGGCTCGCTCCCTCCTCCTCTTCGCCGCCCTCGCGGCGCTCGCGGTGACTTTCGGCCGGGCAGAAAATTGCCCCGTCGGGAACGGAGCCTTCACCACGGTCAGCAAGTCGGCCGACGGATGGCTGTGAGTGGCGGATTGTCGATTTCGTGCCGAGTCGTGCGGGAGGGAGATGTTGACTGTCACGACTCCCCAACGGTCCGAGATGGGATGGGAAGCAGAGCGCACAGCAGCGAGCACACAGCAGCAGCACAGCAGCAGAGGAGCAGCTATTTTCCCTTCTCTGGAGAGAGCCTGTGGCGCCAGCTGCAGGCCTGTGGACATGCTGCGGACGTGCGGCTCATCTCCCGATTGCGTTCGCGCCTCTGCCTCCAAATGTGCAGGACCATTTCGGCTAGTGGCTGCCCAGAGTACAGCCCGTGGGGCCAGAAGACGCCTAACACCCCCGTATACATGAACGCTCAGTACAAAGTCCGCGCGAATCCAATCATCTCGTCCAGCCCCACCTGGTACAACCTGGCCTCCTCCTCGCTCTACGTCCAGGGCGTGATCGGCATCGCCATCAACGGTGCGTGCTGGCAGGCCCTGTGGTGTGAGCACGCTGCCTCCTGCGCACCACCCGCCGCGCCCTTCACCCTTGTGCTTCCCCCATGCTCGTGGTGCAGGTATCCCCCTGTTCGATGCCTACGATGCTGATAAGCGTGACGCCGTCATCTACGAGGGCGCCTCCATGGACTCTTGCTGGTGAGCACTGCGAGTGGCCCACCTGCCCTGGCGTCAGCCTGCTATGGCCGTGCGCAAGCCTGCACTCACCCGACCACTGGTACCCACCCACGCAAACCTGCACCAAACCTGCACCTGAGCATGCGCTGACAACGCCCACCCATCCTGCAAGGCCCCACAACGCCTGCCACACTCCTCACGTGCGCGCAGGGGCCACGTGAACCCGACTGGCTACCACTACCACACGGCGTCGTCCTGCGAGGTCAGCGCCAGCAGCAGCGGCAGCCACTCGAGCGTGTTTGCCATCATGGCGGACGGTGTGCCGCTGTACGGGCCCTACGGTGACGGCGGCCAGCGCCCCTCGGACCTGGACGAGTGCTGGGGCCACGCCTCTGAGCTAGGGTGAGTGCGCAAGTGGTGAGGCAATTGTGACCTGTTTGGATATCGCAGAGGCGCGTAGCAGGCGCGGCACCAGGGCAACGGGGGTTTGCGTGCGCGTGCGCACGTACCCTTCTGCATGCCTGGGCTTGTGGCAATAATTCGCAGCGTGCGTGCCATGCACACCACCCCATCACACTCGGATTCAGCACCTCATGCCCGGCCAATCGTGCACGTGTGCTAAACACCCGCAGGTACTATCACTACCACCTGCCCACCAGCTTCCAGGGCACCTTCCCCTACACCGTCCCCTGCCTCAAGGGCTGTCTGGACGGCCAGACCGTCATGCGCCGCGCCAGCGGCAGCTGCAACGCCGCGTCCACCCAATACGACTACTCGGCCCTCTCCATTCCTTGGGTGGCCAACGGCCAGAGCGGCACCGCCTCGCCCTCTACCAACCCAGGCCCCAGCGGCGGTGGCCAGGGGCAGCTTCCTCCCGGCCCCAACGGTGGCGGTGCTGGCCAGCGCCCTCCAGCGCCTAGCGGTGGTGGTGGCCAGGGCCAGCTCCCTCCTGCACCCAGCGGCGGCGGCGGCGGTGGTGGTGGTGGTGGCCAGGGGCAGCTTCCTCCTGCACCCAGCGGCGGCGGCGGCGGCGGTGGCGGTCAGCGTCCCCCGGCGCCCATTGGCGGCGGTGGCGGCGGTCCTGCCCCCAACGGCGGTGGCCCCAACGGCGGCACTGGCGGCAAGACGGGCAAGTGAAGCCTCGAGCAGTAGACATGCCCCACAATTTTGGGCTGCCATGGCCAGCGCCACCCGAACCGGACACAATACGAACATCTTCCACCACTTCCTTAGGTAGAATTGGTCATTGGTTGCTGCGCAGCAGTGTGCAGCAATGTCTTGCTTGATCGGACCCGGCAACGTGCGTGTAACGTGCGCATCATCGGTGTCCCGCCTCGCGCATCATCGTACAACAGCGCTCCATCCAAAGCGCATCAGAGGATGCGCGCATGAGAGGATGGACACCTGCTGTTTGTCCTTTGTGTGTGTTCCTGCGCGTGGAGTGCCGCTCATCGCTCGCGATCCCGCGGCCCACCGCGCCTGTGACCCAGCTTCCCACAGCTGCAAGGGCTAGTCCACTGGGCACTGGAGAGCATGCTGCGTGCCCCTGCTCCGATCCTCTGCTCCCTTGCTCCCTTGCCACGCCGAGGGCCCAAGTGCACACCTTGGCGAAGAAGCATTCGCAAAACGCAAGAAGCGCTCCACCGGAGCCATCAGTCGCAATGGTGTTCAACAGCAAGAGCGCCGTGAGCGAGCAGGAGCAGGAACGGCACCGGCGTCTCCTCGCGAGCCTGCTGAAGGAGCCCGGGAACAAATCCTGCTGCGACTGCGGCGTGCGCAACCCCACCTGGTGCGCGCACGCACCCGCCACGCCGGTGTGCTGGGTTCTGTGGCTCGCGGGGGAAGGTGGCGAGTCGGTCCTCTCGCGCACACGCACACAGGCTGCGCGCCATCGCGGGCGCGCATCACCGCGGGCGTTCACGAGCTCCCGCACTGCGCGGATTGCGTGCTCGCAGGGCCAGCGTCAACCTGGTGCGACTTCTTGCGGGGGGCAAGCGGAGTCGGGTCGCTTGGCCGCCAGGCAACAGCAACGCAGCGTGCAGCCCAGCAGCTCAGCGTGGCGTGGTGCCAGCGTGCCCTGCAGCGCCATGAGGCCCTGGCCTGCCAGTTTGCACACACCGGAGAGTGTGTGTGCCCCGTCCCCGCGTGCGCGCCCCCTGCAATGCAGGGAGTCTTCATGTGCCTGACGTGCAGCGGCATCCACCGCAGCCTTGGAGTGCACATCTCTCAGGTCAGTCGCTGGCTTCAGTGCCCCGCAGCACGCCGGGGGCGTGGCGGGTCGCGCACACCTGGCCGAGCGTCTCGCCACCTCAGAGTGGACTTGCCGGGGCCAGAGTGCACACAGCCAATGTGCGCCTGCCAATGCGCGGACCGCAGGTGCGCTCGTGCAACCTGGACACCTGGCTGCCGCGCCAGGTCGAGTTCTGCCAGTCCATGGGCAACATCAAGGGCAACCGCTACTGGTGCGCAAGTAGCAAGTGCCTTCCTTCCACAGCAGCCCCGCAGCACGCCCTCACGCTCTCTGCTGCGCTGCCGTGCCAATGGGCAGCTGCTGCGTGGGCCGGCTGCCAGCTGGCTGCAGCCCCAGCCACCACCAAGCCTGGCCACCGGGCAGCACCAAATAGATGCGACAGCTAACGGGGTAGCAAATGGTGGCAATGGTGCACGCACGCAACGTGCAGGGAGGCACGGATGCCCGCCAACCTGCGCCGCCCCCCAAGCGGCAACCCCAACCCCGAACTCGCCGCATTCATCCGTGAAAAGTGAGTGAGGCTGGCGGACACACACGAACACCTTTGGCGACCTTTTGCGACGGCTGCAGCACCATGACACCTGTCGTGAACGCCATGCAATGGTGACGATGACCTTGCGACCAACTGGCCCAGGACCAGCCCAATGCAGCGCCCTAGTGGACCAACAAAGCGCACGTCCGTCTGTTTCGCATGTGTGCTTCAGTGCCAACGAACCCGCGTGCTTTTGCTGCTGCTGCTGCCCATTAATCCATGTGCCCACGGGTGCTTCAGTGCCAACCAACCCGCGTGCTTTTGCTGCTGCTGCTCCCCCCTTTATCCCTGTGTCCAAAGGTACGTCGAGCGGAGGTATGCCCCCACCGACGCCCCCGTCCCCCCCACCATCGACAACTACCTCAACCACCCCTACGGCGCCAAAGCAGGCACCGCCTCGGACACCGCCTCCCCCGCCCCCACGCCGCCCGCCACCGCAACCGGCGCCAGGGCAGGCAGCAACGGCGCCGCACCAGGCGCAACAAACATGCCTGGCAGCAAGTCGGCGCCTGCACTCAGCACCCGCCCCGCCGCAGCGGCCATGGTTGGGGACCTTCTGGGCGGTTTCGACGAGCTGATCACACCCGTCACCAGCACCGCCGCCGCCGCCGCCGCCACCGTGGCAACCTCCGCGGCCAGCAAGGCGGGCAACAGCAGCAGCAGCGGAACCGGCAACGGAGCGGCGGCAACAGCTGCTGGCCCAGATCCGTTTGACGTGCTCGCCGCCGCCTCCATCACGGCCCCGCTCGCACCGCGTGTGTCCCTCGACTGGACGGACTTCAGCGGGCCCGCCGCCAACACCACGCCGACTGCGGCGGCAGCGGCGCAGCAGCAGCCGCTGCAGTTGCAGCAGCCGGTGGTCGCGCAGCCGCAGCCAGCGGCGGGGGCGGCGGTGCAGGATCCGTTTGCGCTCTCGGCGGGGATGGGTGGGTTGAGTGTGTTGGACGCTGCGGGGGGCAGCTCAGGGATGGTGGGGCTTGGGGCGGGTGGAGGAAGCACGTCGGGGAGTGGGGCTTCTGGGCTCCAGCAGCCGCTGCAGTCGTCGGGGCGCCACATGCCTGCCAAGTCTGCGGATGAGGTGAGGTGGGGGCCATGAGGACGGTGGTGTGGGAAGGGCACGCACATCTGGTGGAGCCAGTTACGGCAAACAGATGGTCCCGCAGTTCGCAGACATGTCGCAGACATGCTTCGCATGCACAGCCCAGGAATTTGGGGCTGGAAGTGTCTTTCGGCGTGGGAAGGGCACGCACATCCCTCGGGTGACGGCGCGAAGCGCCGCCCCAGGCATGCATCTGTGATGAGAGCCCTGTTTGCGAAGCGTCGCAAGGGCACGTAGACTAGGAGTAGGAGTTCCAGGCAGCGGAAACAAAAGCCTGTGACGCACAGCAGCCACAACTGTGCACACGCATGCACCTGCCCACACCACTGCTGCCGTTTGCTTCCCTTTCCCTCCTCCCCTGACCTACGCAGATCCTGCAGCTGTTTGACGCGCCCCAAGGCAGCACCACCTTCTCCTCCATGAGCCAAACCGCCGGGCAGGGCTTCTCCGGCTTTGCCACCGCGCCCACCTCGCTCCGACCGCAGCTCGCGCCGCCGCAGCAGCAGCCGCTGCAGGCTGGCAGTGTCGGCGGCAGCGCGTACCCTCCGGTGCTAGGTGTGGGCGCTTCGGGCGGTAGCATGGCCAACTGGAGGACCAACCTGAACAGCGCGGCACCGGCGGCAGCGGCGGCGGGGCAGCAGAGCGCAGCGGTGGCGCCGGCGGCGGCGGGCTGGGGGTCCTTCGTCTGACGCAGCCATGTGTTTGAACCTGAACAGCACGGCGGCGGCGGCGGCGGCGGCGGGGCAGCACAGCGCGGCGGTGGCGGGCTGGGGGTCGTTTGGCTGTTTGGGGCAGGCGTGCTTCCCACGCATCCGAGCGTCGTACGGTGTGAGTGAGTCGGGAGGAAGACGACCCTCGTGCGGCCGCCTGTCTATTGGGGAGTGTCCTCTGCGCCATTGCCATTCCTTGCCGTCTCTTGCCACTCCGGTGCAGTGGAAACAGCACTCGTGAGCCACATCGCCGGAGTGGAAACTGCCGTCTCTTGCCACCGCCGTCTCTTGCCAGGGTCGTCAGAATCATGCAGAGGTCCCGCTTCTCTGCGGCGGAAGACGTTTCCATGGGTCTTGATGCGAGTGGCGGTGGCCAACTCAGTGCCTTGGCAGTCCTTTCATCTCTGGCTGTCCTATTTCGGGGCGGACTGCGCTTTCAGTGTTCGTAGGGCGTCTGGTTAGTAGTCAAGAGGAGCATGCTGCTGGTAGAGGAGAGGAGAGCAGAGCGTTTGCGTTTGGCTGTGCGTGCGTGCTTGCGTTACTCCCAGTGGCCTTGTGGCAGGCGCCAGCAGCCTGAAACGTAGGAGGAGGAGGAGGAGGAGGAGTGGGCCACATGGGTGTGGCGCTGCTTGCTGTTCCACTTGGTGCCTCGCTTCGTGCCATGCCGCTCGCGCCGTGCCCCAGGCCTGGGGTTTCCAGCCAGGTGGTCCGACTGCCATTAACTGGGACGATGAGTGGTGAAGTGACTGTGTTTAGGAGAGACCGGGTTCTGACCGACCTCGTTTGCGCGCTGTAGTGATGGTGGGCATGCGGTGCGTCATTCACTCTGCCATTGCACGGTGTGGCAGCGCACACCCGCCATCTCCCCGCCCTCTGTCTACCACTGCTCAAGCAAGGATTGCTATTCCGATCGATCGCGGTCCATGCACATGCAAGTGCGGCAAGCGAAGAAGAATGCGCGCGCCAGGAAAAGTGAACAGTATACAGCAGCAGGGAGTAGGCATGGGACAGGCCAGGTCATGAAAGACGGCCGGCGTTGATGTAGTCCGCCACAGTTGCCGTCCCTCCACTGAGCTTAATTAGCAGCTCGCGCCGCACCGTGGGGCTCCAGGTGCCTGATGGGTGCCCTGCATGAGCAGCGCTGCTCGCCGCCACCGCGCCGGCGTCAGGCGTGGGAGCGGGATAGTTGCATCGCCGGAGCGTCACCACCTTTCCCTGCACAGGCGCGCCAGCAGACCGACGTACCGGACACCCGTGGCAAGGGTGGCCAGCAAGCAACGCCAGTGATGCCTTGAAAGGCAAGTGCAAGGGCCTACTGTCCTTTCGCACATGTGTGCGCTGCTGAGGTGTGAGTGCGAGCGTGACGGCCTCTACAGAGCAGCGCGCACCTCTGCGGACGTCGCCCCACAGGGCACCAGCAGTCCCATGTCCAGCAGCAGTGGCCTCAGAGCCAGCAGCACGTCCCGCACCGACAGGCTGCGCGTCAGCAGCAGGGGGATGCCGCGTCGCGCCGCCGCCGCCGCGTGCTGCACGCATGCACACACCACACCATCTGTTTGCCGTAACTGGCTCCACCAGATGTAAAGCTCGACACACACAGAGCGCAGCGATCCGAGGAAGGCATGGCTGCATGTGCACGCTAAAGCACTTGCCATCAATGCTGTCGCACATGCCCTTGAGCTGCGGGGCGTCTGATATGCCTTTGCAAGTGTGTAAACTTTTGCGACGGCTGCAGCATCATGACACTTGTCGTGAACGCCATGCAATCATGATGATATGCCCTTGACGTGCCCAAGCACGTGCGAATCAGCCCCACGCACCTGCCGCAAGTCCGCAGCCCGCCCCCCCGTCGCCCCCCGCGCCATGGCCAACACGCAGTCCGCGCCGCGGATGCTGCCCTGCAGCCGCACCGCGCGCTGCAGCCCGGCGTTCCTCAACGTCGCCTCCAAGTCCGCCGCCACGTACCCACCCCCCTTGAATATCCGCACCATCGGCGGCGCCACCTCCTGCCCACCACCACCACCACCACCTGCCGCTGCCGCTGCTGTTGCATACCCCGCACCCTTGACCACTCGTGCGCTCCCCAGTGCCACCTCCTGACCACTAACTGCAGTTCTGTCTCTGCCATCGGCGCTGTCGCTGCCGCTGCGTGGACGTTGGGGCAGGCGGCCTGGTGGAGGAGGTGCGGCGGTGCTGCCCGCGGGGCCGTACAGTGCTCTGGCCATGGCCCTGAGCTGTGCCAGATGTCGTCGGCCAGGCCTCGCTGCATGCGCGCCCATGACCTGCAACCAGGCCGTCACACAAGTGGTGATTGCTGTGCCAGATGTCGTCGGCC